>JAYMFT010204228.1:0-11621 GCA_038088735.1 Panulirus argus | reverse complement strand
AACATCATCCCAAATTACTAACCAGCTTCCGCAACATCATCCCAAATTACTAACCAGCTTCCGCAACATCATCCCAACCCCTCAAGACTCCACCCTTATAAAAGGATCGATCGGATCCCATGATGATGTTGCCGGGTGCGTACAGCTTTTGTTCTATGAACCGCTTCTCGTAACAATAGGTGCGGTAATTTACAGGCCAGGAGGAGCAACCTGGGTCTCGCCGTTCTGGCTTAGGGTGTAGGGTAGTGGACGGCGTGTCTGCCGGTCTGGCTAGGGTCTAGGGCACTCGACGGCGCGTCTGGCGGTCTACCTAGATTCCACGGTAGAGGACTCCACATGTCTATTAGTCTAGCTAGGCTCTAGGGCACGGCTATATAGGTTTAGGTGACACAATAAGGAAGTGCGACAATCCTCCATCTATGTTCTAAGTTTAATGTCAAGGTTATGGGACAATGCTTAACTAATCTCAGGTCCAAGACGCACAACACCACCATTTAAGTATAAGAGGGTGTCATTGACACAAGGGAACGCCATAAACATCCTCCAACAGCTTGACTGAGCAAACGCTACACTCTTGATCCCACACCGAATTGTGGGGACAGAAGACCTCCGGAAACCATCGTATGGTATACGTAAGGTAAGCTAGGGGTCCCAGACCCAGCTGTGGAGAGTAGAAGACCTCCCAAACCATCGTATGGTATACGCAAGGTGAGGTCAGGTCCCAGACCCCAGCAGTGGGGGTAGGACATCTCCAAAACCATCGTACGGTATATGTATGGCAAGGCGAGGCCAAAATAATGGGGACCTTTAAAAATTCATGGGACAAATATCCTAAAAGTGCACCTGACAAACCAGGTTGTGGAGGGTACGTTACTGCAGTAGATGAGAGGTTGAAGACCCATAAATCTGCCCACCGTGGAAGGCAGAAGAGCGAGGGGTAACTTCGGCGTTTAGGTTTATAAAACATGTATGCTGCTGCCGCGAGCGAGAAATTCTTCAAAGGATGCAAAAGTAGAATACTGGGATTCTACATACACTATATAATATAAAGTTAAGCCCCCCCCAAAAAAAAAAATGCAGGAAAAGATGTAGAGAAGTTTTTCAGAGCTCAAGAGTAGTGGACGAATGAAAACTGAGTGATGAAGATGTACTGTAAATGTGTGACGGTATACACACGTTTAAAAAAAAGACGTTTGATGTCAGAGAACATTTAAAAGTTGGGGACCCAGGAGTGCAGAACTCCCTCCCCTTTCCATACCAAACAGGTCCTTTTACAAATATGCAATTACTACAGAGGATTTTTATTTCTCCTGTGAGCCGTTATGTCTCCAGAACCAAAACATTAAGAAAAAGGATGTTGAATTTATGCTGCTTACATGGAGCCCACAGCAGCACATGATAGCCCGGAACGCATGCTGCACTATTCAAGTCCTTGAGCAAGAAGGTCCGGCCCTTGGACAACCACAGCCGGCACGATCCTCAAGTAAGGCGTGGCCTTTAACCTGACCCTCAAAAGGTCAGACCAAAGGCCGGGCTAGTCACGCCCAAGGTCACCCCGTCGTGCTCAAGAGGTTAAACCAAACACTCACTTTATCCCGTCACGTCAAAGTACTTATCTTACATTTCCAGTGCCACGTGACTGTACGTGAAACTACTACCATCAACACCCACACATCTCGTGGTCACACAACTTCACCAGTGACCCCCCAAAGCGGTGTCATAAGCCCGTCATATAAGCGCTGGAGGTGGTAGCTCAAAGGGCTTCGGCACCGTAGTTAAGTTTCAGGCCAGGAGCAACACCTACCCACCCACTCACTCACTCACCCACCCACCCGTCCGACTCCTCTGGCCAAAGTCTCTCTGCACTCCGATCTGCGCTCTCCCCCCCGCCGGCGGCGGTGATGGCATCAGACACCGGCGTTATATCACCGCGCGTACGTGCATCCCCACCACCGCCTTTAGCCTCTTCATCCCGGGCGGGAGCTGCCGCCGCTTTGATAATTGCGGTGCTGAGCCTCGCCGGCTATGAATCAGTCTGGTCCTGGGTTCGAGTCCCTATTTTCGGTAGCCGGGTGGTCACTGGCGGCCAACCCACCCGTTCATTCCCACCTTATATATATATATATATATATATATATATATATATATACTTATTCGCAGATACAGTAGCTATCTTACATATTCCATCTAGCTCCTACCATCCATCTTCCTTCTGAGGGAGCGGTCAGCCCCTAACACCTCGCCCTAAACTCCCGGGAGCAGATAAAAATCTCAGGATTTGTAACTTTTCATATCAGCAATTTACGAGTCGTCTGTACTCGGAATGCCAATCACCATTTATTTAAAGGGGGGGTGTGTGAACCGCTCTGCATAAATTCTGAACAGCGGCGTTTAACTCAGCCGCCCCTTGACCGGTTCAATAAGCATTTATAAACGCTGAGCATTACTTTGAAATGCTGAGCAAAAGTGTTTCAAATCGAGCTGAGTTGCAAGGCTTGCAAAGCTCTCCTGCGTTTGGTGTATCATAAAAAAAAAAAAATCCGTATATGTATGAGAATCTAAAAGTACCTCTGAAACACACAAAAAATGCCACTTAACGTAGCGCACCGAGTGTGGCAATACATGCCCTTGATGAAAATTCTAAAGTTTATCAGGGTGGCATAAATAGTGAGACT
The DNA here is from genome assembly GCA_038088735.1 of Panulirus argus. Taxonomy (NCBI): domain Eukaryota; kingdom Metazoa; phylum Arthropoda; class Malacostraca; order Decapoda; family Palinuridae; genus Panulirus; species Panulirus argus. The sequence continues at coordinate 8,946 of JAYMFT010204228.1, read as the reverse complement.
CTGTTGGGTGAAAAAATATTACGTATTCACACCAGCGAATTATACAATATATATAGCCTGGTGTAACTATTGAGGAAACGCCCACCACTGTGAGGAGCACAATATACCAGTTCACAGCTCAAGAAGGGAGAGACGATCTGGTCTCCTCACTCTCCAGCAAGAGTGGCAAATGGTGGCTAACACCTTCCCCGGTTATATGGCCAGTTATGAAGCCGTTCCCCTCTTTTTTTTTGACGTTTATTCAGTTAATATGTACGTATACATATATATGTGAGTGTGTGTGTGTGTGTGTCACTGACAGTCAGCAGGAGTCAGTCACACGACTCGTCACAGACCAGCAATACTAACACTGGACCTGACCCAGACGGCAGAGCCCAGGTCACACTTTTAACCCCAGCAAATGTCACACACTACCACAGTAGTTAAAAAAAGACTCTGGGACGTATCATATCAACCCGGTCAGGTCTCCACCGCCGGCGTCATGCATACAGACAGACAGACAGACAGACAGACAGACAGACACAAACACACACACACACACACACAGAGCGGCCAAGGGAGGCAATCTGGCCCCTACCGACGCACAGCCCTAGGGCTAAGAACTCCACATTTATTGAGGAGAAAGTGGCTTCTTTTCCTCGTCCAGTCCACAGTCGTTGAACCCCTTTTAATCCGAGCTCCTCTCTCTCTCTCTCTCTCTCTCTCTCTCTCTCTCTCTTTTTCCTACCTCCCTCCTCCTCCTCCTCCTCCTCCCGTCCTCAGCCTCTTCTGCAAATCCCGGGTCATGAATTGCGACGAGGGCGAAGAGTCGTTGCTGCTGATGATGATGTGCGTTACTATCCCCTCTGTTACGTTACGCTACGCTGCGTTTCTCTTCCGTGACGTTAAGTCACGCTTCTCTTCCGTTACGTTACGTTACGTTACGTTACTCTTCCGTTACCCGTGGTCACGAGAAAAGGAACTGCTGCCTCAACAGACACACCCTGATCCCCATCAACTTGAACACATCCATGATTCCCTCCCTCCCTCTCTCCACACCCTCACTTAACACTCCACCGCACTCCACCACAGTCCACCTACTGTTCCATCCACCCGATCAATGTCTCGCGTGTCTCCTCAACGAGCATCACACCGCGTTGACCGATCCACCGGAGCTCCTAACTTATGTTGCTGGGTTAATGGCTTAGCAAAGCCTCAGTAAGGCAACCAAGGCACAGTGCATAACACGACACTAAAAAAAATACTCTGGTAAGATCATTTCTATCGTCTACAAACGACTACATCACTAGACGCGTCGTCCCTAAGAGACGACTGAACAATACCTTACAGTTGAAGAGCTCCTGGGAACGACTGGTTAATACTGCCCCGTTAAAAGAACGATGAAGTAAAAGCAATACCCCAATGAGCATAAAATACTGTCCCATTACTATCACTATCAATATCATACACCCTGATCCTTATTCATTATCATCATCATTACCAGTAGTAACAGTAGTAATAGTACCATCATAACTATTATCACCATCATTATTACCATTATCATTATCATTACTATCATTATTACCATCATCATTACCAGCAGTAATAGAAGTATCATCATAACTATTATCATTATCATCACTACTATTACCGTTATCATTACTATTACTATTATTATTACCATCATCATTACCAGCAGTAATAGAAGTATCATCATAACTATTATCATTATCATCACTACTATTACCATTATCATTACTATTACTATTACCATCATCATTACCAGCAGTAGTAGTAGTAGTATCATCATAACTATTATCATTATCATCATTACTATTACCATTATCATTACTATATTCAATATCAATATTGAGAGACGAGTAGTGTACCCTGGCACGCGAGATGTGTACGAGTGTATAACCCTGACCTCTGACCCTGGTATACTTGGTTCTCAAATGGATCGCCCTCGACTTGCGCCATTCTTCACAAGCGATTCCCGGGCGTTGCTCCCGACAGTCAACCTCGACCTCTAAAATGCAATCTGGGCCTCTGACGTAACACGATAATGACCCAGATACGAACCTCGGTCTCTCTGTGTCTCTCGATGTGTATATATTAATCAACGTTGTGTGGTGACCCCCTTTGGCAGTGTCCCAGGGCGTCACTGTGTGAGCGAGATCCGTGCCACAAATAATAATTTTGACCCTTAAGGCAACGTAGTGATGGGGGGGAAAAAAAAAAATAATCGAGTTGCATGTGAGACTGTTGGAGGGCATGGCAAAAGTTATGAATGAACGGTTCTCACACAGGGTTTGAGAAAGGGCGCTGGCATCATTCTGTCCAGGCCATCTGTTGTATTGCGAGAAGCATTGTCGTACGTGTGTGTGTGTGTGTGTGTGTGTGTGTGTGTGAGAGAGAGAGAGAGAGAGAGAAAGAGAGAGAGAAATAACACCTGACCCCCCAAGAAACGGGCGGAGGCAGAAAAACGAGAAATTCTGGTCCCCAAACACAGTAGCTAGACGGTGGGGGGGGGGGTGGCGGAGGAGAAGAAAGGGGAGAGAGAGAGAGAGAGAGAGAGAGAGAGAGAGAGAGAGAGGTGAAGAAAGGCGAGCTAAGGTGAATTCGCCCCCACTTGGTTGGCCTCTAGCCCGAGTGTACAGCGAACTGGGCCTCCACCCTCACCTCCCTCTAGCGACCTAACCCGTGATGATTGACTGATTTGCGCCGGCAACCCCCGGCAGGTTTATTAATGTGCACCCCATGCTCATCCCGCAGTGGGCGGGCGGTAGCGCAAAAGGATTACACGGGGGGTCACAGGGGGTGTCCCTAACTCGTGAGGACACCAATCCCCCAACCTTCCTTCACGGACGCACCACCAGTCCTGGCCGACTCCCCCCTCCTCCTCTTCGGCGTCACGACGTCAGTCACGCACGGTAACGAAACGTGACTGCAATCCACACGTTACGCAGCCTGCAGGGGACAGTCCCCTTTTTCTTAACATCTGAGAGCTGGTCGCTATTGTATCCTGACACAGCAGAACTCTCTCAAAAGTTGATTTACAAGAAGAAAAAATACACGGCAACGTGAGCACATACCTTCCGCTGCTGTGGTCTCCTCAATGTGCCATCCCACATGCTACTCTTGTCTCTAGTACTCAGGACAGTGAGTACCTGGCTTAGTCACTCTCTCTCTCTCTCTCTCTCTCTCTCTCCCACACACACACACACACACACATAAGCTCACACACACAGAGTCCAACCGACGAGGACTACAAAAGTCTGATTCTGAGCTGAAACCCAAAGAAATACATCAGAGTCTTCAAACGCTGCCTCCTATTCCACCTCCATTCATCTTTTTTTGTGAAAGCCCTGGTCTACCTTCTCCTCACAATCATATAACATTTAATCTAGACCATTAATGGAAAAAAAAAAGGAGTAACTGCACCAGAACACAGCACATCGAGTGTTGCCACAAACAGATTAAAATCTCACACATAAATCTACTACCTGACGACATTCTGCCTTTGCATCTTAGAGAACATGTTTGTTGACATACTGCGGATGTCTTTTAAATGAATGAGAACAGCTGTGCGGACAGCGAAGCTCTGTTCTTAGGCCCTGCTGGGCCCTTAAGATATTTGAGGAAAGGAAATATGAAACTTTCTAATCAAAAAAAGAATCAATAATTATAATAATAATAATCCCACAAAGGAATATGAAACTTTCTAATCAAAAACAGAATCAATAATTATAATAATAATAATAATCCCACAACGGAATATGACACTAGAGCCTCGCGTTGCACTATCCTGACCCCCATCTAGCTGTCTGGGTATCGGCAACGTACATCCCACTGTGAAAGATTACAACACTGTTATCTGGAACTGGGGAGACTTTTTACCGCCACTCTCGGTGCCACTGGGCACTCACATCAAGCCACTCGAGCGCGACGATTTTCGACACCTTAGGAAGGACGATCGACCCTTAAATGACGATGGTACGGACCTTGAGGACGATGGTACGGACCTTGAGGACGATGGTACGGACCTTGAGGTCGACGGCACGGACCTTGAGGACGATGATACGGACCTTGAGGACGACGGGACGACCCCGGAGGGCTTCGGCACGGCCCTTGACGACGACGGGACGACCATTGGCCTTTTCATCTGACGCCAGGTCACCCATCTCCGAGAGCCGTGCTCAAGACACCATTCACGGTATGAGGAACTTGATGGAACATGACGTAAGGCGCCAAATGCTTCCTGGAACATTAGGTTGGGGCATCAAAAACCTCCCTGGAACATGTACCGTGGAATGAGGAACTTGTTGGAGCATAAACACAGGCACCAAAAGCTTCCTGGAACATGAAATGGGGGTATCAAAAACTCCCTGGAATATGCACCGTGGTATGAGGATCTTACTAAAACATGAACTTAGGCGTCAAAAGCTTCCCGGAATATGAGCTGGAGAATCAAAAACTCCCTGGAAACACGTCCCGCGGTGTGACGAACCTGCTGGAACATGAACTTGGGCGCCAAAAGCTTCCTGGAACATGACCCGGGCAAGAGAAACTAGTCTTAACAAGCACTAGGGTCACCCCATCACCGCCGGGACACGTAACAAACACACACACACGGCGTTACATAAGTCTTATGTAACGCGGTGTACAACTTAACAGAGAGGGCTGAGGGTCGGGGAGGGAAAACGGGTGGCCCTCACCGCGACATACAATTAGGCGGTTATTACCATATCCCCAAACAGTGACCTCCCCGTGTTTATGCTAATGCGCTCTTCGCCGTGACCACGCCAGGTCCGCGGGCAGCGCTGGCTGGGGTCTGGCGAGAGGACGGCAAAGGAGGAGAGGAGGGGAGGAGGCATCACGTCAGCTGGTGGGGAGGTATTTAGTAATGAATTTTACGTGGGAAGTTGAGGGATGGCGAAGATATAATCGAGGCGCGAGGTGGTGATGGGGGTGGTCTGCGCGAACACTGGAAGAAGGATGGGAGGTGAGGAGGTGCCACTTCGCTGCGGTAGGCTGGTGAGTTAATCGCACACGATCGGAAAGCACGTGCCCGACCGGACCAGTCAGCGCTGCCGGGGCGAACCAGCGAAGGCGAGGAGGGAAGGCCGATACTTTAAGACGCCTGAAGAACGTCCTGGTAATCTCGGATCTGTAGCGACAACCGTAGGCCGGGGTTGATCAGCCCTCATTCCCAACCGGCTGTGTCGTTTTGGAAAGCCTTACTGTCTATCTCTTAAACAAACTACCACACAGATTGGGAATATACCCCAAAAAATTTCCCCGTGTAACATACAGGCCGGCAACGGAGTCGCCCAGGGCACACGCGCCCCCCCTCACTGCTAACGATAGAGGCTCTCTACCCAGTCACATACATTACACCCGGTGATGTACGAGGGCCAATAACTCACACAGCGGACGTGCCCCACCACTCCGTCCGTACTCGACTCCTCCGGCGGGTGAAAGAACACACCTGCCAGGTAAATATTAAATACCAACCCCTTCGGTGCTCCGGGTGCATCCGCAAGCGTAAACAAACAGGTGTGGTAGCCAGGCAATTAACTCTGGGTCAGCCGCGGTCAAGGCGTGCCCCTCTCTCCGCCGCTCCTCCTACCCCTGAGCGTTCGGTCTTCCACACCCCACAACCGGACGAAGCACGACCAAGGGCGCCTCAACGCCTTGTTTAACTACACTTCTTGCGATTCCCCCGGGCCATGCGTATTCACCCGTCATCGCCTGCCGTAATCTGGCGCTTCGAGAGGGCTCGCCTGTCTGTCGCTAGGATAGGACAGTAAGAGGAGGAGGAGCGAGATACTAAAATAAGTGTAATGCGTAACTCAAGGTAACACGGATGGATCCGTGGGAGTGAGTGGCTGAAAGAAGCGGGAGATCGAGGAGCAAGGAGAGGTTCTCTGCGCGGCGGTGGGCCGTCAAGAAGTAGCCGGCAGAGAGTGTATGTGTGAGCTGGGAGCACAGTAGAAGAGGTGAAGTGAATGAGGAAAAAAGGGTATCATGAATGGAGAGGTGTCCAGGAAGGGTTGTGGTGGGCTGCCCGGTAACCTGACCATCAACGTCTACGTTCCTGCGACAGATTCACTTCGGAAAGTACTTCCCACCCTCCCAGGACGCAGCTCCAGGCATTACCAAAGACCAGTGCCACCACTCAAACTATAAACCAAAGCCAGTTCTCAAATACAACACAATTCAACGCTTCTTATCCAACGCCCTCCGTTGATTCACTTCCCACCACAGCTCTCCGGGTGCAGCCAACTACCTCCGGAATAAATTCTGGAAAAGTTATCACCCGGGTGTATATCTTTCAAGTGCCAGGCGAGAGCATGTACCAGCAGTGGTTTAAGAGAGACGTTGGTTATTATCATGTACCCTTTCAAATCAATGTCTGTGGGGGAGAATAGGTTATGTGTAAAACTATCAAGCATCGAAACAGCGAGGGAGGAATAGTTCAGGGGCAACTTTGTACACACGATAAAACAAGAAAAAAAAACAAAACCTTCCCGGATGGATCCGATGAATTTCGAAATGATCAATACGACTCCTATTGTCTCGGGGTTGGCTGATAAGCGTGAATGCGAGACAAATTTCCTTACAATCACGGTAGCCCCACATCAATATAGCATTTACCATGTCAAATGATAGGATAAGTGTCGCTAAAAATCGATAAATTACAATATCATGACACCAGGAGTAATATAATGTGAGGCCAGACCAGTGGGCATTTCTCAAAATCATTCGTCCGTGGCGTCAGAGTTTCACACAGAGAGTGCTAAGATACCTTCCTGCCGTCTGTACATATATATATTTTTTCTAGAAAATAAAAAACTCATATTACAGCTCATAACCACCGTGATCTGGCGATTTTACGAAAGAAACGGAGAGAAAGAAAGAGAGTCAGGACGGGAGGAAAGCCCACGGCAGCGGGCAGGGTAGCAGAGCGGGTAATGGAGGCTGCAAGAGACGAACGCTGCCGAAGACCATACCAGCAGAGGTGGTGAGGCTGGCTGGCTGGGAGGTTGGAGTGCCCTTCAGCCGTGATCCTCATGCCGGGCCACCAACACTCCTCCATCAGCTGCAGCCGCTGGTGCACTGAACTGTTCATAAATTCGCCGGATTCCACGACGGTGCATTCAGTTACTCGCGTTACGAAAATTCTAAATTCTGATATAATGGATTTCACACGCAACACGTACCTCAACGACTCTGGGCACGACAGCATGACCCCTTGGATATCATGGCCTGGCCTATGACCTGACCCTTATTACGAGTCGGGTCAATGGTCACGCCAACGTACCGAAGAAGTCGTTCCGCTGCACTCAAGGGGCTAATTGGCACATTCTCGGCTTTTCGCTTCTTCAGACAGCACGAGACGAAAGCATGAAACAAGTCGTACTGTTACGTTTCATTAAGTAAATAACTAACTACGTATCAAAGAGAGTCTTGCACGGGCTAAACAAAGGGACGGGACGGAACGGGACGGGAGGGGACGGAAGGAACAAAAAAAACGAGGGAGAAGGATGATAAAGATGGGAGAGGAAAGAGATTCAGAAGAAAAAGTGAGAAAGGAATAGACAATGAAGAACACGAATGGTAAAAATGAACAAAGCTCAAACTAACTAACTACCATGGTCAACCTATCACGACACTGCCCACATCGCGAAACGCCCTCGAGTACTCTACCCAACACACCAGGTGACCCCCAGGCATCACAACTGGCCCTACACCCCAGTTGACGCCACATGCCAGGTGAACCCCCAGGTCCCCTGCTGAATCCACTCACCTACCAAGTCATGCCAGATGATGACCCCCGCGCGCAAACACACACACACACACACACACACACATCCCAGCTGACCTCAACGTGAGTTGGGCTGAAGTGCACAACACCATTACCTTGTCTCACGACCTTTACAACATCAGGCTGTTGATCAAGACCACGCGAGCCAGCAGACGTACGTATATATCTCTGTGAGCCAAAGCCTTTAAAAATAAAGAAATAACATCATTGCCAGAAGAGATGGCTGGCCACTACCTGAAGAAGAAGAAGAAGACGAAGAAGCCACAGGAGGAAAAAAATCCCTTGGTTAATCGACCGTGAAAGAAAACGGAGCCGAGTCCGGTCCCCAATGGAGAGAGGAACCGATACAAAAATAGTATCAAGTTGCTTCGGCGAGCAGAGAGTAGCGCTGAAACAATGGCGAGCGATGCGGCAAAAAAAAAAAAAACTTTTCTTTCTTCAGAATCGAGCTTTCTCTTCTTGCAACATCATCCTGTGTACGGTCAAGCATCTTCCTCCAAGTCTCAGGGCGAGTGTTCACAGAATGCTGGACATTTAGAGAACACGGCAGCTAAATTATTTTCGTTTCATTTCACATAATGCGAGTGTAGGACGCAGTAACGGCTCCACAAAGTGTGTGTGATTATAGCATATTCTACCAAAGAGCTGGATGGTTTGGTATGATTCGCTCGGTGATTTAACTTGTGGTTTACAAGAGCATTCAGCTGGCATGGAATCAAGAATACTCTGATATACGAAAACCTTTTTCAAAATTTTCTTTCACTGTGAACCGAGTGCAGCTTTCTGTCTTCCAATTCACACACTTTTCTTCTCTCCATCATTCAAGAACCCTGGTTTTACGACCTCTTGTATACTGAATACCCAAATGCCTAACACAAAGCACAATGGAAACACGAGGAGAATCGTATATCGTATCGAAGAATCGAAACGTTTTAAGAGAGAAAGAGAAGAAGACTGGAAGCCGAGCCTCGCTCGCCAGCAACAGCATCGTCATCACCCATCGACTTCGGCACTCCTCAACTGCTGTGTGGAGACGAGATATCATCTAAGGAGGGTTTTATGAACAAGTGTCGCTGGCATGGCACGCCCATCACTCTGAAGGTTCAAGTTAATGGCGGATAAGACGATAATATATA
>JAYMFT010204217.1:0-11621 GCA_038088735.1 Panulirus argus | reverse complement strand
TCCCCTCCCTCCTATCCAGTCCCCCTTCTCTCCCCTCCCTCCTATCCAGTCCCCCCTCCTCCCCCCTCCCTCCTGTCCTATCCAGGGATTAGTAATTCGGGCTGGTAGTTATTTATTAGCGGGTGGGATGAAAAGTGCCCCATGGGATAATGGAGTTAACAACGATTTCAGTATAGCCTCCATATGCTGTATTTCACGCTGTTCCGTGCTCTGCCGTCGTGTGGTAAAGCGCTGCTGCACTCTCCTGCGTGCTGTGCAGTGCTTTGGCCGTCGTCTCGTAAAGCACTGCTGCACTCTCCTGCGCAGGATCCGAGGTAACGGGACAGCGTAAAGATATGCAACCTGGTGGAACGGAAAGGCGACACATGCATACACACACCCACCGTTGGTTTCGCCGTGATGTGTATGGAGAGCGGGTTCCCCCGTGCCTGAGAACTGTTTGCTAAAGGGAGGTCCCCCTGGTGTGAGTGTGGACACACAGCTTTGTGGGTAAATATCCCTTTCCACAGTGGTCGGAGTGTGGGAAGATCTGTGGTCGCAGTGAACGGTGTCATCTGTAAACCACATACGTTTGAGTGAGAGTTAGTTAGTTCTAAGGATTATTTTTCTATGTATTTAGGAAATACTTATCCATACTTGGAAATTAACTATTTATGAATGAGACTGGGTCACTCATAGGGTATTTGTATGTGTGAAGAAGGGGTGAAGGGGCTTGCCAGCCCTTCTCTAGCCTGGAGGAGACTAAAACGACGAAATTGATTCCCGTAGAAGTTGCACAGACGTTTACAACTTGACACCCTGTGGTTACAATGGGACGTAGGCATTGATTACGAAGAGGTAAATATACCAAGGAATTTTTCTCTGTGTGTAAGGTGGTACGTGACTGTGACTCTGTGTAGGACTTGGATGTAGGAAATCCATATTGACAATAGCTGTAGTCGATGAAGGGAATGTTAAATCCCGTAGGTTGGTCGTAATTAATGGAGTCACGAGATTGTTGATATGTGTGTCGTGTGCTGGTACTAAAAGGCTAATGCCATCATGACTGATGACTAATTACTCAAGGTATTTATGTCTACTGTCGTCTTCCGTATGTGTACTGAACAAAAAACTCTTTCCCTCTCCACCGACGCCACTTTTAAAGGCTCTGGTTCTCTCAGTCACTTGGTACAAAAAGCAATTTGCGTAAAGCAGGTTTCTAACAGTGGGGCCTCATCGCCTTAGCCTCTCGCCCGCAGCAGACTGTGTCTGTGTCTGTAGTCTGGTGTTGTCTGCCGGGTGTCGGATTATAAAGACGACGACCCACCCTCGTCGCCCTGTCGTCCTCTCCCTCAGCCCAGTTGTCGTCCTGTCCCTCAGTCCTGTCGTCCTCCTCTCCTTCTGCCCTGTCATTACACCACCGGACTATTTCTAAACTGTTTACTAATTCAAACATTATCGTGTTTGCCGGGGATTCCTTCCTCGCCTCCTGTGTGTGTGTGTGTGTGTGTGTGTGTGTGTGTGTGTGTGTGTGTGCTTTGTTTTTTTTTCGCGAGCCATAACTGTAAGTTATGGTGGGGTTGGAACGCTTACATTATCACAGCCGAGCCACGCAATGCTCTCCGCTATCACCGTGATTTGTTCATCTCTCTCTCTTTTTTTTTTTTTTACCAGGAAGGATAAAACCTGACTGGCTACACCACCACCACCGCCGCCGCCACCGTCAGGAGTGAGGATCACCACCACCCACTTCCTGTCTCTCTCCTCCCTCCGTACAGAAGGTCGAGTCCCCGTGCTTACCCTCGAGCGGCTACGCTGTGAGAACTGTAATTAAACCAAGTACGCTATGGTCGCTCTCCACAGTTACCTCTTCCTCCGTCATGAAATTACGAAGTAATAAAAGTCTGGAGACTGCCCCAGCGATGCACGCCACCCGCGCACACGCACACACACGCGCGCACACACACGCCCGCCCCCTGTCGCCGTCCGTAAACAGATAGCCCCGCGCTGGACAATTTACACATTGATAACCCATAAATCTGAAGGAAGAACTAGGCATTCGTAACACCCGCCACTTGTGGAGATACGAAGTAGTTACCAGGCCAATAACCCGCCTCGCTCAGCCTGGCCCTTCTTTGTGCCGGCGCGGCAGAAGGCACAGGAGGAGGAGGAGGAGGAGTCTCCCGGAGGAATTATTCAGGAGGCAGAAGCGTCGGGTCCCACGCGAGGGTGTCCGCGAACAAGGGAGTGCGCTCCTCATTGCCAAGGTCACGGTGGCACTCTCACACCCCACTCTGGCAGTGTCAGTGTTACTCGATGTTCTAGTAAAGATGACACACTGACATTTACCAAGGGGGCCCAAGGGCTTGACCTGCCGAGGGTACAGACACACACACACACACACACACATACGGGAGGTGAGGCCTCTGGGGTTTCACTGTAGTGTGAGGTAGTGTGGGGGAGGCATGTTTCATCAGAGGCTGTGTGCAGTAAAGTTACGACCTCTGGTGTCGTTGGTACGGGGGATATTGTATCGGTGGTCGTCTTCTGCAGTGGGCACGACCACTGGCGTTATTGGTTTGTACCGGTAACCACTGCAAGTTCATTGTGCACCCCAGAGCTGCTCCTACATCCGCTCTCCTTCCTCGAGACAGACAGACGTGCAGGTGGATGGCGAAGGAGGTGGAGGACCCCTCCTTCGGCTGAAGTCGTACGATATTTCCACGCGCTGTGTTCGTAGCTAAATATTTTTTGATCAGAATGCAGAGTACCGGAAGCCTCGTCTATGGAACCTCTTCAGTAATTCCAGGCGATCATTCAGAAATTTATCCCTTTATGATTCATTTCCTCTGAACGTGTATTACATTTCCAGCCAGACTTCGATGTTCAGCCTCCTCTGTAAAGTCTTTGTTTGCACTACGCCGTTATTTACGTGAAACTGAAGGATAAACGAATAGGAAGATCACGTAAAGACTTTCTGCCTTCAGGACAGATTCGTTTAAGAAAAACAGTTCATGTGTCGTGAGTGGAATGTTCATCCCGAAATCCAAGAGACGAAAGATTCGACGGTCCCATTATATCACTAGGTATTTCTGAACACAAGTTATCTACTCTTAATTACTGGAAAGTTACCGAATTGATGGGAGTTGTTAAAGTTGATGATTCATACCAGGTGCTTGACTTTATTCCTGGGCTCGGGTTGCAGGCTCAAACGTTTACACGTGTCCGAATTTTCGATATACCTTTTTCTTTGTTGATAGCTCGTGGGAGTCATTCTTGCAGGGCATTCGACACAGCGTTCCTAGGGTCCAGGTACCTGGACCTCGAGTGTTTTCTGGAAGTCCGGGTTCCGCAGCTTTCTGGAATAGAGAGATAAATTGTCGTGAACGGTGCTGAAGTGACGCAGTATAGCTATTTTATCTTTGCAAACGTATATGAATAAGTGTATTGTGCTTTATTTTAAGAAATATTTAAATAAATCTCTGTAACGCGGCATTCTGTCTCGTAAAATACTTTGTTATATGACAGTGCAGTTGTTAAGGAGTTAAGATATGATGCACATTGAATTTCAGTTAAGAGGATCATAAGTGTCCTTTTGTCAGCTTTGAGTAAGACGCTGTGAGTTAGTCAGTAGAGTCTGGCAGAGTCAGTCGGGCGAGCGGTGACTCACGCAGGGAGACTGGGAGGTGCGGGTCGCACCCGGGGTGGGCTGGGGCCTGGTCTGATATTACGTCCTCACTTACAGAATGTAATTACAGCAAATTATTGTCTGGTAGTAACCTGTAACAAGTTCTGGGGTGTGTGTCGTAGTCGCTTAATAGGCATGTGAGTGGTGTGTGGATGCGCATGTGTGTGTGTGGTGTGGATGTCTGTATGATGTGGATGTGTGTGTGTGTAGATGTGTGGGTGGTGTGGGTAGTGTGGATGTGTGTTGGGTGGTGTGGATATGTGTGGGTAGTGTGGATGTGTGTGGGTGGTGTGGATATGTGTGGGTGGTGTGGATGTTTGGATACGCGCGTGGTTTGACTGTGTGACTGTGTGGGTTAGTGTGGATATACTTGTTGCGTGTAGCTGTTGCGTTTGGATGGCGTGGGCTGGGTTGGCAAAACGCTGGGTTTCCAGGGCGAGATGCCTAGTGCCACTCACCTCTTCATCTCCCGATCGTTATATCTCTCTCTGCTTACTCACACTTCCTCGTATTTTCCACCTCCTCCTCCGCCTCCTCCCACTCCTTATGGTCTCGTCCCTGCCCATTCCCTCCCCTCACCTCGCGCTAGGGACGGGCCAGGGACCCAGCGAGACAATACATCACCAGCCAGCGTTACCCCGCCACGTAATCAATGTCACCGAATTATTCAACGATCCCGCTCGCGAGGCACGAGCCCTCCGTGGATCTTCCTAATGGATGGTTATCTCCTCGTGACTCACGAGTCGTGGCTCGTTTTTTCCCCAAATATTTCAGTGTCGGACGGCGCTGTGCGCTCCACGTGCGGGTTACTGTTTGCAAAGGGAATTGGAGAATGGTGTGTGTGTGTATGTGTGTTAGGGGGGTAAAGGATACCCCTCAGTTGGTGATGATGCAGTTGTGTGGTTCGTGTGAAAAGGATGGACTGTTTCCTGTGGTCTTGTTCAGGTGGGTGGAGTATGACCAATTACCATTGCTCAGGTGTATACACAACGATCATCAGGAGCCAGATCGACTCGGTGACGTTACTCATAAAGTTCCGACTCACTAAGCTTTAAGCAGACAGAAACCTCATAAGAGTTACATAGACCGTGTTTAAGATTTTACTGATGCAGTTACTTTCACTTGAAGAAATTTTTTAGTAAAAAATCTATTTTTAAGTAGTGCCCGGAGCCACAGAGGCAAGACTCGAGGAGCCTTCAGGAGCAGTCGTAATCAGGAATCCGAAGGAGATGCGAGGTGGAGCCACAAGCCGTAAAAGCTTGATTCCCTGGAGCCATGATAGCCAGGCACCAGAAACCACAACAGTCGGGAAGCGGAGGCCACAAAGACCTCGTCAACAACAGGAGATACAGTGACCTTGGCATCACAGATCATAGACCTCCCCAGATCACAAGCAACGGTAGCCAGGCACTGGAATCAGGCAACAGAAGCAGTAATTACTGATAACCCAAAACGACAACAGATTGGTATAAGAAGCCAAAACGACGTCGCTTCGGAGGCCACTGTGATCCAGGTATTAAACGCTGCGGAGAGTGGAGGAATAAGCGACTTATAACTCAGCACCACAGGCCACAAACAAGACCCGGCCCGACACTAGGAGCTATAAAGACTCCAGCACCAAAACCCACACACACACACACACTCACACAAGTCCCGTTATAAGAGCGCATAAAGACCGAAGCATTAGGGGAGGCCATAGTGGTGCTCCTCTATCAAACGAGACTAAGACTAGCATCAGAAATCATAGAGGAGCCGAAAATAGCAGCCACAGAGGTTGCAGCACGAGAAGCTATAATCCTTCAGTAAGACATTAAAAAAGGACTTTGAAATAGGTGTGTGTCACAGACCTGGCCAACCTCTCTTGTCCTCACACGTTCCAGCCGCCAGCACCCACGGTGGGAGGAGGGAAGGGGAGGGAGGGAGGGAGGCTACTGCTATACCTCAAGCGTAAGTCGCTTGATTATTCATGAGTTCTGCGCTTCAGGTAAGTTGCGGTGGTTCCTGTATTATACAGCAGGACGCCCTTGACAGTGAGCTTGTCTTGACAATCCTCCTGGAGAGAATCGCTGAAGAGGCTTCCACTGGTTTTATATACGGCCGCTGTTGCCTCGCGTCGTACAGTGTTGTTCTCCTGTGCCAGTTGACATTATGTATTTTCATATCCTTTGCCTGAATCATCGTTTATGTACCCTCTTATAGTAGTGAGGTCTGTTGTATGAGGGAAAAGGAGCTTCCGGGAAGCACATGACCGAAAAAATAAGACCTGGCACTGCCCATCATAAGCGGACTGTGATGCCATCCTCAACAAACCTCTGCGCGAGAACTCAAAAATGCCCTCGTACTGGAGATCACAGAAGCCCTAGAACCAGACGTAACAAAGGCCTTGACGCTGAAAGATTGATAACATAAACTACACAGACCCTGGCACCATTATCCACACAGACCCTGTCACCAGTAGCCAGACAGACCCTGACATCAGTAGCTATACAGACCTGTCACCAGTAGCCAGACAGACCCTGACATCAGTAGCCACACAGACCCTGTCACCAGTACCCAGACAGACCCTGACATCAGTAGCCAGATAGACCCGGGCACCGCTAGCCACACAGAGGCCACGTAAACCACAAGATGTAGCAGAATCAGAGAACTTATTACCAGGAAGGTTTCTGAACCCCCTTCACCTATGGGTCTATAGACCACAGAACCACAGCGATTTCGCAGATCCTCACGGGGAATGGTAAGCGCGTCGGAGACCACACCACCCAGGAAGCCACCACCATGCCGTCCGCAGCCATCAACACCCACCCAACAAGACCCCAACAACACCCTGCATCGCCTGCAGCGAGTAATAGATTACATTCAAGAGTCTTGCGGCAGGCGCGCCCTTGACAGTGAGCCCATCTTGAAGGCTCTTCCCGTGGGGAACTGCGCAACAGGTCTCCACTTCCTGGTCTATTGTTGGCGCTGCTTGAACCAATGTGTCGTCTTCCTGCCTGCTGCATTTGTATGTGAATTCACGTCTTGAGTGTTACCTGCCTCCTAACGCCTTTGCGGGATGTGGGATTTCCTCCTCGTGTCGCAAGTCCCATTCTTCTTGAATGGAATCTTTCTGGCATTCGGTTTTCTCTGCGAATTGCAGTTTATTGAGGTTTTAAAGGTGTTGCTTGTGTATTGATTACTGTTACCTGCAAAGTTCATTACCGGGGTGTTACGGACGTGCAGTACCACTGACCACTTTTCCATATGCTGGGATGCTAGACAAAGATTCCAGTCACTCACAGGTGTAGGATAAAGCGATATATATTGAGAAAGAAACATTCACACTATACGACATTGACTTTAGCGTTTTTTACATATTTTTTATATGCAAGTCCCACGTAGGCTGCTTCCCTACCTGTTCGTTTGGAACGCACGTTTACGTCGATATATTGCATCGGTAATGGTGTGCTTGCTGTTGCATTCTCTCTGTCTCACATCTCGAGGCACCTTCTTCCTCACTTTGCACATCTCATCTCCTCCCTCTCCCCGTCCACCCTCCTTCCTCCCCATCCCCAACTCCCTTATCCTATGTCCTGATAATTGGGCTCGTCTTAGGCTCACTGCCTTACTCACCCTTGGCGTCGCTGTAGCAAAACAGACACAAGCACGCGTCACGTACCACAACCTCAAATTCTCACACCACTGCCTGCCACCCTCTCCCCGCCCACACCACCCACCCACCCCAACCACATGGCCCACCCTCCCCGCCCACATGGTTGGGCCACGCCACTTACACAACATTATACACTCGGTCGTGTGATGTCCCTGTGAATCGATAGTCATTTCTCAGCTGTCAGTGTGGCTGTTGGAATATTTAGTTGATGAGTGGATCCCCAGGCACTCACATGACACACTCACTCACGCACTTCACTTACGTAAACCGTGATTTTGTTACTGCTTCTCCACCACTTTATATATATAAATTTCTGAATGTATATAGATTTATATGCTTGGATTTAAGATGTGTAATGAAAAGGTAGGATGAGGTATATGTCGGACAGTTATCTTGTATGGGAGACCTTGCTGTGTAAGGGGAAACGAGGTAAAGACAGTTAAACAGAGATGTGTATCATTACTGTCTAGTTATGTACGCCCCACAGTGTCGTCTGGGTAGCTACTTCATGCCCAAGGCACCACACCCATGGTATATGGCAACGCTGAGGAAGTCATCGTACATATACAATTTATACTCAGGTGATGATCTGAGATATCGATTAGATTATTATTATCATTATTATTATTATTAGTAGTAGTTGTAGCAGTAGTAGTAGGAGGAGGAGGAGGAGGAAGAGGAGGAGGAGGAGGTGGAGGAGTATTCTGGTAAAGCCTTCAGTCGCGGAAAGAAGTTGTAATCGAGGCCAGGCCTTACACGAAATACAAGAGGTCTAAAATGTTAGAGAATTGAAGACAGAAGAGAAAATATCCTGAAAGTTCTGAAGGGAGTGGAAAACCTGCCTTCTAGAGAGAGGAACGTTGTAGGTGCAAGGAAAGACAAGAGAAGGTAAAGCGTTCCAAAGTTTAGCGGTAGAGGGAAGGAAACAGACATTACGAAGGCACATCCTTTAGTTGCCGGCGGCCACACTGTGATGTTGTGACGCAGTGGCTTTCCCTGTATTACGTGGTTTAGCTAATGGGTTGGGAACTCAAGCAGCCAGTCCTTGGGAACAGAAACCAGAGTGATATCTATATAAGGTGGACGAGCAATCGACACTGAGGCTAAGGACAAGGAGGCCAGTTTGAGGTTAAATTGGGAGACGTTGATGAGTCAGATCGCTTTGGACTCGACTCTGTCAAATGTGGTGAGCCCGAAGTACCCCAGAAGTGACAGTGGTACTCTCTATGAAGGCGAATCAGTCCTTTACATGATCTGTACAGTTATCTAGAAGAGAAGAATTTCCAGTACCAAGACAAAGCTTCAAGTTTCATAGAGAAATACTGCTATTTGTTTAAGGCTAAGTTTCCAAAATAGATTGGATGTTAAAGTCATATCATTCATGTTTACTGTACTGTTGGATGGAATCATGGGGCCATCGATGGAGATGGGAAAGTTGTGAGGGACTTTAGGGAGAAAGATGGGTGGAGGAGGGAAGGGGGAAAAGGGGGGTTTTAGAGGCACTAAGCTTGACACCTTCGCCCTACGCTTCTGGGGAATCCGGCTCCGATCTGAGTTCACTGAGGTTGTTGTGACGAGACGAAATGTAGATCGAGAAGGGAAGGCGGAGAAGATTTGATTTGATTGAAGCGGAGGAACACAGTGTTGGGGCATCAGGGTGTGTGTGAGCGCATTTGGCTATCTCGAGAAGAAAGGAAACTATTGATAAGAAGGAGGAAGACCGCAGGGGACTTAAAAGCCTTGAGGGACACCGCTGTTCATAATATTGTTAATGATAATAAGACGAATGATACTACCACTGCTACTGCTTCTGATGATGATAATGACGATGAAGATATTGATAATGATAATAATTATAATTGTAATAATGTTAATGATGAGGAAGAATGTCTCTGGAACCCAGTCAATCCTGTGCAGATGTTAGCATCAGTGTAACGAGTTCCTGCACTAATTGATTGCGTTGGTTGGACCTGATCCACCGCCATTACCCCAGCACTATAGTTCCTCCTTCATGCCCCCTCCCACATCCATTCCTCCTAACCTGTCCCCTTTCCCTCTCATCCACCCTTCTTTCCTCTCTCCCTGCCTCTTCCATCCATCCGTTCTCTTTACCCTTTCATTTTCTTCTCCTTGCCTCCCTTCTCCTGTTCTCCATCTATCCATCAATCCTTCCCACCTTTCCACCGTCTCTCCATCTCCTCTGTTTCCTTCCCATTCCTCCATCTCTTTTTGTTGCTCTTTCTATGTTCCTACTGCCTCTCTCTCTCTCTCTCTCTCTCTCTCTCTCTCTCTCTCTCTCTCTCTCTCTCTATCCCTTCCTCAGTCTGTCTGTCCTCCCGTTCCTCTTTCCTTCTATCCATCCATCCATCCATCTTATCCTCCCTCTCATTTACCTCGAGATCCTGTATATTCTAGCTGTTGACTCCCTCTCTCGCTCACTCTCTCCCAACCCTCCTCCTCGCTCTTCACCTCACGCCCTCCTAGCTTCTCACCCTCGGCTTCTCTTCCTCCTCCTCCTCCTCCTCCTCCTCCCACTCACCCCGCCACCAGCCACACTCCCTCCCTCCCTCAGTCACCCTCCCTCCCTCACACCCTTGTCGTCTTTTGGACAATAATATCATTTTCGTATTATTATTAGCATCACTGCATCCTGTGCTTCCCTCCCCCTCTCCCTTGCCCCAACTCCCTCCCTCCCACCTTCTCCCTTGTTCTCTCTCTCTCCCTCTGTCTCTCTTCCCACCCCTCCCTCCTCCTCTCCCTTCTCCCTTCTTAACCCTCCTGCCTCGTCGGTCGTCCCTCCCCCTTCCCTCCTCTTCCCTCCAGCCTTCCCCTCCCCGGCGCTAGTCAGTGAAGGCTCGTTTGAGTGAATTATTCATGCCTTGGTGAAGCAGAGGTGGTGTTGTCTGTTGCAGCAGGTGTCATCCGTTGCGGCAGGTGTCATCCGTTGCGGTAGGTGTCATCCGTTGCGGCAGATGTCATCCGTTGCATGAGGTGTCATCCGTTGCGGCAGGCGTCATCCGTTGCCGCAGGTGTCATCCGTTGCAAGCAGGTGTCATCCGTTGCATGAGGTGTCATCCGTTGCATGAGGTGTCATCCGTTGCTTCAGGTGTTGACTGTTGACGATTCCAGCAAGTGTAACAGCAGTGGTCGCCCTTGGCCGTCCTTGACAGTGGCTGTCCTTGACATTGGTCGTCCTTGACACAGGCCACCCCTTCCAGCGGCAATGCAGGAAGACCTTCCTGTTAGTGGCGGCGGCGCCCAGTCCTCACAACCCCCCCGCCCTCCACCACCACCACCTCTTCTTCCACTTGTGGACGACACCACGACTGGAGGAGGCCGACGAGGAAGAAGGAGAAAAATCGGGAAGGCATAGAAAATGGGGAAGGGGTAGTTCGTCAAGATAGATAAAAGGGAAAGACGGAATTGGGAAGGTGAAAGAGAAGAGGTAGAAAAGGAGAAAAGTTTTAGTAGGAGGTAGAGTAGACGGAAAGGGATGAAGATGGTCTGGATAAAAACAGAATTTGATTAAAGTAGGAAGAGATAGGAGGAGGAGGAGGAGGAGGAGGATACGAGAGATATATCATTAAAAGGAGAAAGGTTGAGGGAGGAGATGTATACATGATAAGAAAGAGTTGCACGAAAATGATTGGAATGCTGCAGACAAAGCAGAAATTTACTGCAAGTTTTCAGGAGACTGGAGAGGGGACACGAGTTAGAAACAAACAAAAATAATGTCAGAAAATAGCTAAAATGTGGATGAAAATTGTAGGGAAGAGAAGACAGTGAATAAGACGAATGAGATGGATGGATAATTGAGAGCAAAATGGTGATGTGGGAGAGGCAGAGATCTATAGAGAACGTCCTCATAATCAGTTGCCTTTCCTGTTGCAGTTCCCAGACGCTAAAACCAACACCGTGTTGCAGCCGCTTTCCCTTGCACTCACCATCACCCACCTCCTCCCCCATTTTACCGCCTGTACCTCTCCCTCTCCCTCCTCCCCCTTCATCCTGTTACAGGCTCCGCCGTTTCATAGCCACCCCTCTCCCTCCCACCCCCCCTACCTCCCACTTCCCCCCTGTACTAAACAGGGGTCGTTGTCATTGACTGTCACGTCAATATTATACAAGACCCGGACAACAATGACACATGACAGCCGCCACAGGGGCTGTTGTCTCCCCATGTGCCATACACTCTCACCCATACATCACCCTGGCTGTACATTGTATATATATACATATATATATATATATATATATATATATATATAGATAGATAGAGAGATAGATAGATAGATAGAGAGA
>JAYMFT010204207.1:0-11621 GCA_038088735.1 Panulirus argus | reverse complement strand
ATATATATATATATATATATATATATATATATATATATATATATATATATATATAAATGAATGTCATGGGGAGGTAACAGTCGATCGGCTGAATGCACGTATAGTACCACTGGAAAAAGTTAAGGAAGTTAGAGTTTATTGTTTACAAAGGTATAGATTTGTTGAATGTACCTTGTAAGCTGTGTGGGGAAAGTGATGACTGAGAGGGTGAAGGTACGTACAGAGATTCAAACTGGGGAGGAGCAGTGTAGTTTCAGAAGTGTTGGAGGATGTGTGGATCAGGCGTTTGCTTAAAGAATGTTTGTGAGAAATAATTAAGAGAAACAGAGGGATTTTTGTGTGACATTTATAGATCTGGGGAAAGCATGTGATAGGGTTAGTAGAGATGCTTTTGGATGGCCTTGCGAATATATTGTGGAGTAGAAAAGCTGCCGGAAGCAGTGAGAAGCTTTAATCAAAGGTGCGACGCCTATATGCGAGTAGGAAGAGAGGAGAGTGAGTGGTTCCAAATGAATGTTGGAATGCGGCAGTGGTGTGTAAAGTCATCATGGCTATCTAATCTGCTTATGGATGGGGTGGTAAGGGTGGTAAATGCAAGAGTAATGGAGAGAGGGGCAAATATGCAGTCTTTAGGGGGAAGTGAGCCCGTAGTAGTTTGTTTATGACACAGCACCGGTGGTAGATTCGTGTGAAAAACTGCAAAAGTTAGCGACTGAATTTGGAAGCATGTGAAAGGAGGAAGTTGAGAGTAAATGTGAATAAAAGCAAGATTGTTAGGTTTAACACGGTAGAGGGACAAGTTAGCTGGGCTGTGAGTTGGAATGTGGATAATTTGGAGAAAGTTAAATGTTTTATATACTTGAGAATGGACGTGGCAGCAAAGGGAACCATGGAAGTGGAAGTAAGTCATAGGAGCGAAGGTTGTGGGAGCATTGAAGAAATGTGTGTGTGTGTAGGTCGAAAGTGGGTGTGTTTGAAGGTATAGGAGTCCCAACGACGTTGTACAGATGAGAGATATGAGCTACAGACGAGAATGTGGGAAGGAGGGTGGATGTGCCGGAAATGACATGTTTGAGGACAATATGTTGTGTGAGGTGGTTTGATCGAATGAATAACAAAAGGGTAAGAGAGATGTGGTAATGAGAAGAGTGTGGTTGAGAGAGCAGAAGAAGGTGTGTTGAAATGGTTTAGACAAATAGAGAGAATGAGTGAGGAGAGGTTGACAAAAGGATATATGTTCTATAAATGGAGAGGACAAGGAGAAGAGAAAACCAAATTGGAGATGGAAGGATGGAGTGAAAAAAGATTTTGAGTGATCGGGACCTGAACATGCAGGACTGTAAAAGGTGTGCACGGGATAGAGTACATTGAAACGGCATGGTATACTGGGGTCGACGTGCTGTCACTAGACTGAACCAGGGCATATGAAGCGGCAGGGAAAACCATAGAAAAATATTTAGGGCCTGGTTGTGGATAGGGAGTTGTGGCTGCGGTGCAATTCACAAGACAGCTAGATGACGGATGTGAGAGAATGTGGCCTTTCTTCGTTTGTTCCTGGGACTACCTCATTGACGCGGGAAGCGGTGAACATGTATGAAAAGGTTACGCCCTTAAGAAGGCTGTTTCACTGGGAGTACAATCACCTCAAAGACCGTCTCACTGAGTCCATCACTTCCCTTGGAGATGCATAGTCTCCTGGACAATGGGGTCTTAAAATAGCACCAGGATCCTTTCAAGAAAGGAGTCTGGAGCAAATATAAATGAATGAATATACATTTGTCCAGGCACTTCAATCCCTCTGGCTACACAACAAAATCCCTAGCATCTGGAAACTTGCCAACATGATACCCATCCTAAATCCCTCTACACCGCCAAACTCCCCATTCCTCTCACCCTCCCCTAGATCACTTTTATCTCCAACATCCAAACTATGTGAAGAATTGATCCACATTAGGAATCGAACAAAATGTCTCGCTCTCCCACATAACATGGCTTTAGACCCAACCATTCCATCTTCAGGCTGTCTAGCATCATGTGCCATTCCATTTCTTTTTTAGTGACTAATATGATACGGGCAAAACATGCGCTAAACTAGGCAATTTTGGATGGAGGGAACATGAGTAAAAGCAAAAAAAAAAGAAGAAATTAATCAGGACTCCGCAGGTGATTGCACACTTGACTATTAATGGGAGAAAGGATATAGGAAGAGGGAAAGATGAAAGAACGAATAGATTTCCATATCTTCGCTGTTCGAGGAAACAAGGAATTACCATAACGGTCAATCCTCGTGTGGTCGATGTCCACACAAAAACTATGGGAAGAAGCAGTCAGCCACGTGTCTCGAGGTCCAAGCCTTGGTGGCAGGGACGTATGCAAACGTTTCATGGATGTAGTAGCCTGTAAACATGATACCTGTAGACCAGGGAGGGGACAGCAACATTATGTTAGATGCAAAGGAAGGGATGGTCAGAGAGAGGTGATACCTGGATAGTGATTGAGACGGAAGACTTTTGATTCCCCTCTGGCAAATAGAAAGGCGGACGATTAGCCACCCGAGATATGTGAGCAGTGCTCCTTTCTAGGTCGAATAAAACCTTGTCAGGTAAGAAATAACTGTTCACAAAAAAGAAAAATTGCTGTGGCATGTACACAACGCCCCTAGCTTTTGGGGAGCAGACTTTGTCATGTTGATTTACCTGGGTTTAGCAGGAGGGCAAAGTGAGGGGTATGGTTATTGCCCAACATGCTTGTGTCATAACACAGCTGAATTGTGGCGTTTGGAAACTGAAGAGAGGGAAAGGTTTGTCACTTAAGAAGGGGATATAGGAATATATTGCGTCATAACATAACTGAATTTAACTGAGTTAATACTTACTCTTTCTGAGGTGCTACGCAGGTCCAAACTGAGAGATATGTTCAGTACGAGAAAGAGTACGGAGTATTTCAGCGAGGAGGGGAAGGGGGCAGTGAGGTGGAGTGTACGAAGTGGCATCATTACCGTAAGAGTAAACAGGATTGGAAGTTGAAAACAGAGATCATTTATTGTGAGAAGAAAGAGAGCAGGCGATATGGTAGAACCCTGAGAGACACCAGTGTTGGTGAGATAGAGGAGGAAATCGCGCTACTGACGACTATTTTCATCAAACAGCCAGGGAGGAAGTTGTGCGTGAGGGCACGTGCGTGGCGCCATCTGCCGTCTCTCTAGCTACACCAGCTGTCCTATCTGTCACCATCTGCCGACTGTCTAGCTACACGAGCCGTCCTATCTATCGCCATCTGCCGGGGTCCCTCCCACACTTGCATTTCAGCGTCCATTATCCATGCAGTGAATAAGATCATGAGCATCATTAAAATTTCTTTCTATAAATCACTTATCAGATCATCTTATTGGTTATCAATATCGTAGATACCTATACATTATCTTTATCTATGAGATAAGATTGTTGGATATGAATGTAAATAGTTTCCTCCCAAAGTATAGGGCGATGTACGAGGACCTGAGGTCTTGCCCTAGATTGGGGCTGACCTTGCCCTAGGTATTTACCTTCAGACTCTAGCCTTGCAGGGTTGCAGCTCCGTGCAAACCTTTCTAGTCATTCACGTGTAAAAGCTGACGAAAGTTATGTAAATCTGATGAAAAGTTATGCATTTCCCGCAAGATCTAGAACATCAGTGAAGGTATGGTCTTGTGACCCATTCATCATTTGCCTTCGGTTCCCAGTGAAAGGGCCGTAGATCCCCACATCGTCGACTGTAAGACTGGTAGAGTTCGGATCCACACACCAAGATCTGTCTTACAGCAAACACTCGATGAGATGAATCTGAAATGTAGTAAATATTAACTACTCCACTCGAGGGGTTAACTACTGGAGCTGTACTATACGAGGAGGATCGAACCCGAGGTCTCAGATAGTCAACGAACCCCCAATGCAAACCACACCACGTTAACTTCCTTGTGTACTTACGAATCAGTGGATGTGTCTATAAACAAAGTGGATTAAAAGTCTATATAAATCCCTCCATTTTGACTGTAACTTCGACAGTTAAAAAATAATCTTATCAAATCTTCACTTCGACACGCGAGGGAAGATGAGCAATGGTTCTCATAAATTCATACATTTTCTTTCAATGAATGCCACTTACCTTCTCACATCAACAATAAATACATCTACCGTAACACAGCGTCCACTCGCGAATGCACTACACTAGCGTCACACAGAACCACCGTGCGTAACACTCTTTCTCCCTTCCTCCACCACCACCGTATCAACAGAAGCACGTGACGCAAACCTTCACAAGAGAGACGAGTAGACTCCACCTTCCGCGGCGTCCACAGACACACTAGAAGGCAAGGCCGTCTGAGCCCCGAGTTTTGAGACGGGGTCTGCCAGCGTTCGCTGGCTGGCTTGCCTGCCCTGCCAGCCACCAGGGACCCGTTGTTCCGTTTCGTCCGAGTATTTCACGATTTTCCCAAGTCATTCATTCAATCTGTTCCACGGAATGATACAGACCGCGTTCGACATTTCATTCCGATCTATCGGGTAATGACCATACTTTCTGTCAACCATTGACTCAGTTATCTGCTGGGAAATCAACATCGAGGGAAAGTAATTGGAGTCAAACGACCTATATGAAACTTTCCACCGGAAAAATCATATATATATGTATGTATATACCACACTATTAGAGAAGGTAGTCTGGCAAAAGGTCGCTTCAGTGTTGCAATGGACGCTGGGCCAACAACACCGTATATTTTTGGAATACCTACCACCGAACTTGGACGTGTTGGTACTAACCAACCACGGGTGCGTGACTGTGGTGAACAGGAAAGAGAGACACACCACATCCCCACCCAACCCCTCCCGTAGAGAGCTACGACTCGCCACCACACGTTCCGTGGAAAGGAGACTGACCGAACCAGTTGCTTAGTGACTCAATAGGCAACGCCATAGAGAGGTTTGTTACGACTGGCGTGAAGCGCCAACAAACTGACGCCCAAGTCCAGAGGTAAAGGGAAAGGCGAAAAGATAATCATACGCAAAGGAAATCTACATATGTTTCTCGGACTTTCTGATTAAGGGTCTTTGTCTAACTCGTTTAAACGTGAAATCATCGATTCATAAACAGATAGATAAAGGGAATCATTACTTCTCAGTTACCCCACGGGAAGTACGTAGACTTTCATGTGGGTTATAATTCTAATCAGTTTCCTGGGAGTCTAACTTTGAGTGAGAGAGAAAAGAATCAGTGTCAGTCTTCGTCATCTAGACCAGACTGACCTGCCTCTAATCACTGTATGGTAAATACTATCTTAATGACTGTACGTAGAAAGAACCCGGATTCTGTCGGGTCCTGTCGTGTTGGGATCAAAGCTTTCAGACAACAGGTATAGCAAGTCTCTGTCACTGTAAATCCTTCGATCTCTGTGTCCTTTCAACCCTATTGCGTCTTAATCCTTCATAACGTCCATGCAGTCCTACCAGGATCCTCAAAAACTCTCCCAAACGCCTCTTACCTCCAACCTCTCCACCTAGTCATTCTCCCAGCAGGTCTCACTACCAATCCCTTCACCCAGTCACTCTCCCAACAACCTTATACAACCAATCCCTTCACCTGTCTGGGCCCTCTACCATACAGAGAATAGGTAATATAATACCTTTAAAAAGTAAAGCACTGAACAGAGTCTACGTCTCCCACTTTAAGGTGTAAACTAAACGACAGAGCGGAGAGATTGTATACTCCAGAAGTCTAGTGAGTATACACAGCGTGTAAAAGGGAGTCCCGTGAGTATACATGTTTGAGTGTATGTTGTACATGGGGAGGACAAGTAATCCACGCTCGCCTCTATCTATGCACCTCGTCCTTGTCTATGGTCATCCAGCAACGTAAGCACGGACCCACTTATGTGTCTGTAATTATCATTTATTTTATGTTATCTGAGACGGCTCGGGCAGCAGATGCCCTAATCAAGGCCATCCCATTAACGCTATATATATTTATATATACCCTGGCCTGAGCCAATTTCCCATTTGATCGATAACCCCTAGGGGTGGATGAACAGCAGGATTAACTGTGGACCGACTGCTGCCGCAACCAGGATTCGAACCTATGCGCTCGACCTTGGGCGGGCGGCCCGTGAATGCGTCACGGTCAGGAACGCTGACCGATATCGTGCTGAGAATGTGTTATATACCCTTGGGCCCACATCTCTTGAGCTTTCTGTACTATCATACAATTTTTTTTTAAGGTCTTTATGATGTCCATATTCACCGTGTCATAAATCACTTTTTCAGCTCAGTCACTCCCCTTATACTAAGAAAGTATTTTCTTACATTTCTATTTTTCATTTTGTTGTTTAGTTTTATTTTATGATCATCTGGATATTCTATTATTGTATCTTTCGAAGAAATGTTCATTGTTGTCAACACCAAATTGGTTTAGGACTTAAATGTTTTGATTAAGTCTCCCCTTACTCTTCTCTCTATTCTTCGACCGTATTTCGGCCTTCTGAATTCAGGTGTTACCTTTTTTGCTCTCCTTTAAACCTTCTCTGGTAGCTCTCGGTGCTTCTTTAAGTGCGATGAACAAACATGAGGAGCATAATCCGGTTTTAGAGCTAAAAAGACGCTGTGAACAAACAGTTTCTAGGACATTTCCATAATCTCAATTTGATTGAAGGTGATTCTTTCATATGCCAGCAGACAAATGGTCTCCTTTGGAAATCTCCTAAAATGGAGCTCAGGGGACAGGTGTGGTACAGAGACGAATCCCACGTCACTCTCGTGTACATATTTCTGCAAGGTATTTTCTCCTAAAAACTAATCGTATCGAAGCCTTCTTTCGGTGTCTCTCATCCTCATTACTTTTTACGTTTTACCCACGTTGAATTCAATCAAACCCGAGTAACTTTGGAGTTTGTCTAGGTCCCCTTGTAAGTTGATGCAATCCTTATCGTTCTTTCACTTTGTTTATGACCCTCTGACATCATCCCCAAACATAGTCAGTCATGAACATGGTCCCTCTAGCAATTCGTTTACATAGATCAAAAGGAGCAGTGGTATCGGAACAGACCCCTTTGAAATCCGATTCCCTTATCAACCTTCTATGTGGGAAAGTGTCAAATGCTCTCTGGCAGTACAGGAGTACTTGATCTACGCATCCTTTTTCTTTTGTCAAAACGGGACTCTCTCAAACAAGTAAGACAAAGAGATTTGTTACGTAAGGCTTTTCGTACTGAAACCCGTGTTGTTTCCCGCTTAGATCATCCTTCTTTGCAAGCACTTGTCCATTTATGCTAATCATTTTCAGTGTTATACAGGCCACGCTTGTCAGAGACTTTGGTCTGAAGTTCCGCACAATTTTCAGATCTCCCTTCCCTAAAGATAGGCAACGTCTTTGCTTTCTTGCACTTCCTATGCACTGCACCCTCCTCCAGTGATATACCGAACAATATTTCAAGAGGTCCGTCATGCGTATCTCCACACTTTCTCAGCACATGTTAGGAGAATTCACACGGGTCAAGGCCCCTTTAGTAGGTTGGTACTGTCCTTCCTAAGAATTTCAGTGTTTTCCAGGACCTCCTCCTCCTCCTCCCCGTTCCATCTCGCAGGTCTTGGGGCTATCGTGCCTTTCACCTTCCTCGCATATCTCCACATCCTCCTCTGCTACTATTTCCCCTTAAGCCCCTCACCCTAATCAGCTGCTTGTTCACTGACGATCTGTCTACTTCTGACGAATTCATCGAAAAGTTTCGGGTATCTCCTGCATTGTCCACATTATTCTTTTCACAGTTTCTCTGTTCTTCATATTTCCTAACCTTGCTGTGTACTCACTCTTTCCTCGCTCTCTTATGTCCTTCTAATTTAGCTGCTATGTAAGCTTGTATTTCTTTCATAGTATATCCTTGACTTCTTTTGCTCTTTGACATTTTTCCCATTGGGGTCATATCTCTTCCTTCCTTTTTTTGAACTAACTTCCCTCTGTGTTTGCAAGCAAAAGCACACTGTTTCTGACTCCTTTATTTATCGTGTATTTCACAGACTGTTTTATACGAATGATCTGTGGGATTTCATTCCCCCAATTTAAGTTCTTGAGGATACTACTTGACTTCGTGTTTCCAGCTGCCATAATCTCCTTGAGTTTGGCTTCCTCTCCCTCATCTTTGTATGTCACCATAAACCACGTTGTCAAACTCAAGCATTTGTCTGTCACTGTCGGCGCATCATATCCGACTCATTCACTGTCGTCACTGCTTGATAAGATCACGATAGCGTATCATTGCCTCTGATTCTCGCCTACTCAGTGACACGCTAGTAAGGAGAAATTTTCTAGTATACGGTCGAAGAACTTGTGTCTCCATGACTCCCTCTCTCCCTGAGGACCTCAATTTTCCCGGTATTTCTCTTTTATAAATGAAATTCCCCATTATTAGAACTCATCCACGTCTTGCAAGTGCGTGTTATACCGCCTCATGCACCATCCCTGATTGTTCGTTCCTTCATTGTTGTCTTTTTATACTTGTTCTGGTTCACTAAGATTTCTTTGGAGGACTGTGAGTCATGTAATTCTTTCCTGCAATTAACCTTAACAAATTGTCAGGCCTGAATGGGCCGCCTTTCAGCATTTCTTGTGATAAAGTATTGTCCTTTAATGTGTGTGTGTGTGTCTGTGAGTGGGTGTTTGTGTGTGTGTGTGTGTTTGTGTGTGTGTGTGTGTGTGTGTGTGTGTGTGGCTCCTAGAATACAAACGACCATGCCAGCACTTTTATTTACAGTCACGTATACATGGGGCCATGTATATATACATTGGACCATGTAGACGATGGACCATGTATACATGGGACCACGTATACATTGGACCCTATAGACAGTGGACCATGTAGACAATGGACCACACACACAATGAAACATGTATAAAAGGGACCATGTCCATGTATACACTGGACCACCTATATATGTAAGCATATATACATGGGACCAGGGACATCCATGCCAACATCCACTCCCGACGTCAGGTGTGGAGAAGACCCAAGACAAGACCAGACCACCTTCAAACGGAAGTGTTGACATCTCACTTATTTCCTCAGTGTCCCCACCAAGCGTGTCTGCACGGGTCAGGAAATAAGGCAAAATAGAAAGTAAATGGTCATCGGACCTCGCTGGTGAAGTCCGTCATATATATCATTATTATATTATTATTATACTTGATCGCTGTTTCCCGCGTTAGCGAGGTAGCGCCAGGAAACAGACGAAGAAAGATCCATTCAGTCACATACACACATATATACATACATGCACATATAAAAGAAAAAAAGAAATATGCACAATACATATGTATACCTACCAACATATACATATATACATACATATACATACACATGCATACACGCATATATACATGTACATATTCATATTTGCTCACCTCCTTCCATTCCTGATGCCACCCTGCCCCACAGAAAATAGCATTGCCACCCCATGTGTCAGTGAGGTAGCGCCAGGAATCAGCCAAAAAAGGCCACATTCGCCCTCACTCAGTCTCTAGCTGTCATGTGTAATGCACCAAAACCAGAGCTCCCTATCCACAATCAGGCCTCACAGACCTTTCCATGCTTTACCCCAGACGTTTCATATGCCCTGGATCAGTATATTGTCAGCACGTTGACCCTAGCATATCACATCGTTCCATTTTACTCTATTCCATGCACGCTTTTCACCCTCCTGCATGTTCAGGCCTCAACCACTCAGAATCTCTGAAACATATATCTTCTT
The DNA here is from genome assembly GCA_038088735.1 of Panulirus argus. Classification (NCBI taxonomy): domain Eukaryota; kingdom Metazoa; phylum Arthropoda; class Malacostraca; order Decapoda; family Palinuridae; genus Panulirus; species Panulirus argus. The sequence goes on along the minus strand of JAYMFT010204207.1, from coordinate 1,854 downwards.
TGTCAAGCTTTCCTCACACATTCGTTCCATATGGCCAAACCATTTCAACACACCCTCTTCTGCTGTTTGAACCACACTCTTTTTATTATCACACATCACTCTTGCCCTTACATTACTTACTTGATCAAACCATCTCACACCACATAGTGTCCTTAAACATTTCATATCCAACACACCCACCCTCCTCTGTGCAACCTTATCTGTAGCCCGTGCCTTGCAACCATATCATATTCTTGGAACTACTATTCTTTCAAACATACCTATTTTTGCTCTTGGAGATAATGTTGTCTCCTTCCACACATTCTTCATCACTCCCAGAACCTTTGCCTCCTCCACCACCCTATGACTCACTTCCACTTCCATGGTTCCATTCGCTGCCAAGTCTAGTCCCAAATATCTAAAACACCTCACTTCCTCCAGTTCTTCTCCATTCAAACCTACATCCCAACTAACCTGTCCCTCAACCTTGCTGAACCTAATAATCTTGCTCTTATTCACATTTACTCACCACTTTCTCCTTTCACACACTTTCCCAAACTCAGTCACCAACTTCTGCAGTTTCTCACTTAAATCAGCCACCAGTACTGTATCATCCGCGAACAACAACTGACCCACTTTCGAGGCCCTCTCATCTCCAACAGACTGCATACTCGCCCCTCTCTCCAAAACTCTTGCATTTACCTCCCTAACCATTCCATCCATAAACAAATTAAACAACCATGGGGACATCACACACCCCTGCTGCAGACCGACCTTCACTGGAAAACAACCACTCTCCTCTTTTCCTATTTGTGCACATGCCTTACACTCGTCATTAAATCTTCTCACTGCTTCCAGCAGCTTACCTCCCATACCATATATTCTAACACCTTCCACAAAGCATCTCTATTTACCCTACCATCCACCTTCTCCAGATCCAAAATGCTACATATAAATCCATCTGTTTTTCAATTTCTCACATACATTCTTCAAAGTAAACACCTGATCCACACATCCTCTATCACTTCTAAAACCACACTGCTCCTCCCCAATCTGAATCTCTGTATATGCCTTCACCCTCTCAGTCAGTACCCTCCCATACATTTTTCGATGAATACAAAACAGACTTATGCCTCTGTAGTTTGAACACTTTTATTCCTTTTTTCTTTGCACAATGGCACTATACATGCATTCTGCCAATCTTCAGGCACTTCACCATGATCCATACATACATTGAATATTCTAACCAACCCAGTCAACAACACATTTACTCCCTTTCTTAATAAATTCACTGCAATACCATCCAATCCTGCCACCTTGCAGGATTTCATCTTCCAGAAGGCTTTCACCACCTCCTCTCTCTCTCTACTAAATCACTCTTCCTGACTCTCTCACTTCACACACCACCCTGACCAATACACCCTACCTCTGCCACTCTATCATCAAACACATTAGAGAATCCTTCCAAATACTCACTCCATCTCCTTTTCACCCCGACAGTACCTGTTATCGCTTCCCCTCCTTGCCCCCTTCACCAATGTTCCCATTTGTTCTCTTGTCTTCCACACATTATTTACCTCCTTCCAAAACATCTTTTTATTCTCACTAAAGTTTAATGATACTTTTTTTACCCCAACTCTCATTTGCCCTCTTTTTCAACCATTGCACCTTTCTCTTGACTTCCTGCCACTTTCTCTTATACATCTCCCATTCATTTGCACTCCTTCCTTGTAAGCATTGTCCAAATGCCTCTCTTTTCTCTTTGACTGACAACTTCACTTCTTCATCCCACCACTCGCTACCCTTCCTAATCTGCCCATCTCCCACCTTTCTCATGCCACATGCATCTCTTGCACATTCCATCACTGCCTCCCT
>JAYMFT010204206.1:0-25495 GCA_038088735.1 Panulirus argus | reverse complement strand
TATATATATATATATATATATATATATATATATATATATATATATATATATAAGGTTAACACATTCACTATCTTCTCATATCAATCTGAATCTAATATCTTAAGTACATCAGGAACCATGAAAAACACTAAACCTTTACTTATGGAAACACTTCAAACGTACTATTTCTCTTCCTCAAATTTTCCATGGCAGCCATTTCCTTGTTTCTCCTGTAGTTTCTACACCCCAGACCAGACAGGAAAAATATTTGTAGGGATGATATAAAAACTTCATAAAGCGTAATTTCATTTCTTGATCTAAAAATCCTTCCTTCCCTCAGAAGTCAGTTAATCTTTCTGACTTCAAATTCATCCCATACACATGAAATGTATTCACTTTATATTTTCTTATCATCAAAGGCTTTATTGATTCTAATTTTATAACAAAAACCAAAAACATCAGGACTCTGCACGACCAAAAACGAAGTTGGTTCATCCCTATACCTCGGACTGGGACCAGTGTGCACTTTTGCTCCGATCAGTCAAACTGTGTGACAGCGCGGCTGGCAGGCTAACGTACCAGTTTTAATCTAGCTAATGCAGCACAACTACTGCCGTACATATCCGTCCAGGTAGTTCCCTGTCGCCTGCAGAGGGAGTGACCCTAAGTTTCGTAGTATCCGTTAGGATGGAGTGGGTCTGAGAGTTTAGGCTATCGTTTATCTGATAAATAGGTATAAGAGAAATCACGGATGTACGAGCCTGGCAAACCCCTTCACCCTCATCGGCCGTCCATGAAAATGATATTCTTTGACGGCCTCTTAACCGGTGTTAAACGCAGAAGAAATGTTTCAGGTCTTGGGATGGTAATGTAGAATTAAGCAGTACACTGTGCGTCTAACGTTCGCACGAATCACCGATAAACACTGCACTCGTCAGGGAAAAGGAAATTCATCAAATCACATTGTTCTTCACGTTTATTTAAACACAATAAAGTCCTGAAGATATAAAATGGCCAGTTGTGTAGAGTAGTGTAGCTGCCTGTGATTCACTTACTGTCTTCGTGCACCTGCCCGTAATTAAGACGAGCATTCCACTCTGCTTCACTTACCTATTATGCAAATACAATCGGATACCTGTAATCTGCATCCCTAAGCTCTGAACAGCGATAGTTTCATGAGATATCACGACACCAAATCTAATGGAGTATCAGTACAGGAACAAGCAAGGAGGAACTAATTGCGGCTGGTGCCTGTTTCCGGTGGACGGCAGTGCTAATCATGGATCTGGGACTGTAGCCCCCTGAATCAACCACAGCACAAAACAACCTGTATAACGCTGTAGTGCGGCACTTTTGCCGCTGTGCGTCCAGCCTGCGGTAGGCTTGGAATCACTAGTATAAGTTTGCTCTCACAGTTATTAGCCATTAAAAAATAATTAGAGGAAACATTATAAATATAACGTAACACAAGGAACAGTTACGTCCAATTACCAGGAAACACATCAGTTTCATAACCCTTGAAATTATATATATATATATATATATATATATATATATATATATATATATATATATATATATAAATTCAGAGAAGAGGTACTCAACCACAGGTATCAAACCTATCCCTCCTTTACGTCCCAGGATGACGACGCTCCCCTATCCGGCGTTCCACCTCGTATGATATGCGAAAATCATTCTCGTTCAGGATAAACAACAATGATGGTAGAGTTAGAAGTGGTGCTCTCAGCCGGCTTCTATAATCAGTGCCAAATCATGAAGGTTATGGCTGGCCTGGTGATTTTTTTTTTTTTTTTTTTTTTTTTTTGTAGGGTTAAAATTCCTAACGAGCGCAGGATAGTGGAAATTGTTCGCAAGTTATCTGGCCACATCATACCTTATGACGGTTCAGGGTTTCTGCCCGTTCGGTCCGGTCTGTCAACAAACTTGTTGCGATGCGTCGCAGCTTCTCTCATTAGGAGCCGCGACCATCTGCCATACGTAGCCACTACATCCCATATGGTCTATTGCACTTTGAAGTAACTTTCTCGGTCCTTTGTACTTTCTCTGCTAAAGAATTCACTGCGTTTCTAATGGCTGTAGGCAATGCATTAAATAATTTTGAACCCCGGACGTTTACACTGTTTTTTCGTATTCATTTATTGCCCCTTTATGATGTCAGTGATAATAATTTACACTCATCCATTCCTTTCGTGCCACTGGCCATAACTTCCAGCATTTTCAATATGTAAGTTATATCTCTCACATTTCTGTTCTTAAGATTACTGCTTAGTGTTTTCGGTCGTTCCCAGTAGTTTGGTGTGTTAACAGTGTTAGCTGGGCTGAAGATCTTTGTAAACTTTCTCTTCATTCTCGTCAACCTTAAAGATGATATCACTAAAAAGTATTTTGGATGGTAGAATATAAATGCCTTAACGAGCGTGGGACCCTAATCTCTTGGACTTTCTTTACGATCATATGACTTTATCATTTTTGTATACTTTCAGCTTAATCAAAAACAAGCAGTTAAATAATCCCATTCAACCACAACTCTCATAACATAAAAATACTCTTTTACCTTTCTTTTTTTTTAACGTCTCTTGCTTAACTACTACTTATGCTCTCTGGCTGTATGCATGTGAGGATACATGTGAATATTTCGTTCGAATATATCTTCTTAATGGTTGACTGTGTGTGTGTGTGTGTGTGTGTGTCTCTGTGTGTGTGTGCACTAAAGTCTCAGATTACAATAAAACCTCAATGTCAAGAAAAATTAGTCACTGTAATCTTGTTCCATCACAGCCCTGCATCATAAGGCATCAAATACAGTAATTCAAATATCCTTGTACAGAAGACGAAGAACCAACAGTCTTTACAGAGGTCTACATACAACCTTGGGAGGGAGGCCTATAATTCTTCTTAATTTACTACTCCTCTATATCCATCCCCGTCACGTTGACCTAGAAACCTGCGTGACGCAAGAAGTCACTTAAAATATCACAGAAAGTTGGATCGAGCCGCAAGCCATGTTCACTAATCACAAAACTCTGGCTCCCGGTCGTTGCCAGTAGCACCCACAACTTCATTAACCAAACTATTCAATGGTAAGTTGGCACCCAGCCCTACTTGCTTCATTTTTCATGTGGCGCCTTCAATTTTTTGAAGGTTGCTGCAAGTCCCGTTTACACACAACGATCAAACAAGAGCTTAGCGGAGACCCCGCCTAGTTCCGCCACTGACGTCTAAGAGCAACTAACTCACAAAAGTTGAGAAAGAATCTCCGGCTTAACGACGCTCCTCTAGAATTTCACAGACAAATGGGTCCATATATTCAATTCTGTCCAACACATCCCATCCTCTGGCAATATATGGAGATGATATTACCTCCCACCCACACCATATTCATTTACACACTGACTCGTGTGTGTGTGTGTGTGTGTGTGTGTGTGTGTGTGTGTGTGTGTGTGTGTGTGACCCATAGATAGTTAATATGGAAGCAATAAAGCAGGTCCCTCCCGTGCTCCAGAGGCAGACACATGAGGCACAAGCAGGGTGGTGAGGCTGTTGATGAGGAGCGATAACGTCTGTCACACGTATTATATCAGCGCCAGGTTGTAAATATCTGTTACAAGTTCCTGCTTCTTACCACAACATATTTTTACCATCATATAAAGAGACCCTGCGATAATGACGGTGGCAGGCACAGTGGGAACGTCACTAGCACACGCTGCCACATGATCAAACTTTTCGAAATATTCATGGTTATAATAAATCATAAAAGCTCAGCTTTATGCACCGTAAGTAAGGTATTATTACCTCTACGTAATATTAGCACCAAAGGCAAATCTTTCCAAGGACACAATATGAAAAAAGTGATGCCAAGGCTGGCTGGAAGTAATCTGAAGATATTCTAGAACGTCCTAACAAAAGTGGGGCTGTACTCGTCCTGCATGTCACACTCAGACTACGGTGTCTATGTTCATGTGTCACAATAGAGCTACAGTATAACTTCACCAGCTGACACTGGTCACAGTATGACTGGTACCAAGACATGCACTGGCTTTAAGGTATAGCTTCATTTTCCTTGTACTTAAGAAAACAAATAGTGTAATTGTTTCTTTAAATGAATGATGGGTTCAAAAATGAATATCCCTATCTAACATTCATTAATATATAAGGCAAGCAAGCATAATTCAAAGTAAACACGACACGCAAGTTCACGTGGAATCAATGAGGGTCCACACGCCAGGCCTCCTGACGTTGCATCATCCCACAACCTCAGTAAATGTATCATTTCATGAAAGTCTCATGCAAGTGCGAAGTGATATAGCACAGTTTATGGCCATGAGGTGAAGGTGAAAATGTAGGGCAGAACACACCTACAGGCGCGTCACTCAGCATCGTCTTCAGTCTGCGTTGGAAGTACGCGAACCGACTCATTCTAAAAAGTTTCATTAAAATATCACAATATTCGAGAGAGTCTGAAGAAGGATATAAAATTTTGCGGAGTGTGAGGAACAGAACCATTCTTGTTCTCTGAAACACTAACTTCCATCCTGGTCTGGTCACACAAAAAAAGTAATCTCGCTAAGTCTATTCAAAACTCAACACGTTGCAATAAAATTAATTAAAAACTGAGAAGCAACAGGTTTGGATACATGGCTGCTCCGTCCGCGCACGTGACTAATGGATCGAGAGACGCTCTGCCTCACCAAACACTATCACATACCCAATATGACCTACCTAAAGTGATCCCCCAAAATTTAAGTAGAGAGCATGTGCGTGTGTAGAGGAGAATACCCTGGTTGTGGATTCTGTCTGGAATACCGACTGTACTAGGCATCTGTATGATAACTTACCACCTCTGATCAAATCTGGTGGGCAGGTGGATCATGAAGGTTGAGGCAGACAACGGTATCATTCATGCCTGTATGATCTGGTACCGTCTCCGACAGTGACCAAAGGATGCAACATAATTGCTGATCTCAGCAAGTGTTGGCAACAGAAGCGGAAAGTAAACGTTAAAGACATCCGGACTTAAGGGGGTTCACATAGTGACACATATGCCCTCCGTTGACGATCAGTACTTTTCCTTACTATTGTTTTCCGTTTTATCACTTTAATAATATCATTACTATCATCATAATTAAACTCAGGACCTATGTTCTATGGACCCTGCAGCTTTAAGGTCACACTACAAGACGGAGCAGGGTTATGATGGACTTGTTCGAAGCGATGCCCTTCCTCAGCGAGACATCCTGACCGTCCGCTGATGATGACACAGCCTGACCAAAGATGACTTATCGCTCACACAGTAAACACTTACAGGCGCGGTCCGGTATCAACCGTTGTTACTGTACATTAGTTTCAATTTCTGTATTGTTACTGTACATTATTTTCAATTTCTGTAAACTTAATTCTCTGCTGCCAGGGAGATGTTAGCGTAAGAGTCGGATGACTTACAAAAAATTAAATAAGAGCACAAGCGAGAATCAACGTATTCTTACCGCGTTCCACCCTGAAATTCCAACCAAGTACATCGTAAACTGACTGGTGGACCACAGTCCGTCGCAAACTGACTGGTTTACCTCAGTATCTCTGAGAGGGATGGCAACCTGTCCACCTATCTGACACAAAATGACAAAAACTAACATTATAAAATGTAAAATGAAATCGATAGATCCTTTTATCTCAGGCATGACGACTGAAGCCTGGCTGGTCCTACCTCAGGTAAAATGTACAGGCTAATTACCGTCCCTCTATAGGACACAATTGGTCCGTGTCAGTCGAGTAAATTTCCATATAAATATCGTACTTGTATGACTTCAAACTGTTGACGCATACAAAAACACAAGGCTAGCGTAGAGACTCACTCACTCCGTCACCATCGGGTCGAAGTTCCGTAGTGTGGCGTGGTGTGTGCCCTTCGAGGCTACCCGCTCCTCGTCCATTGATTTTTTATATTTGCCGCTATCAGGGACTAGCGTATTGTGCAGTCCGAACTCATCCTGTGAGCAGTAGCGCAAAAAGGATTACAGAGGTCACAAAGGGTCTTTGTCAGATCCTAGAGGCCAAATAATTATGACATAATTTGTTACAAAGTTGGTTCACCGCATGAGCTTACTGTCTTTCATGTGGTAAGTCTGTCTACCAGATGTCAAAAGTGGACACAATTTCAGAATTTCAGGTATCTCAATATCAACAATAACATATCATTTCTTGCAGGGTTTGTTTGGACTGGAATGCACCAGTAATGCGCGTATATCTGGCTTCAGAGACAAGCCTGTACAATCTGATCCCCCTGGACTCCCCGCCCACCTGGTACGATACCCTCCGTAAACTCCCTATCCTCTCGCATGTCTATGGGAAAGGGTTGCGGAAAAGGGACGTGATTGCTGCCCGTATCATCATCGGGTATGACTTGCTTGGGAGACTGGCTTCCTACCTTCCCCGAGCGACACGCTTGTCCATCATGCAAAAGACCCGACAGCCGCACCCTTGTCCACTGCCTTCTAAGATATCCCTACACACAACGCTTCCGTGACGCCTGCTGGACCACCAATCCACGACCCCCAGACGGAGACACGATGACCCTCCCAATAATGGCCAGATATTATGTAAATAATATTGATGTGTTGAAGGAATATCCCAACTTCCTTAGGCTTTAGTAAGCCCCTTTGTTATATCTATACGTACTCGCGACACTTGCCAGATGCCTCTGGTATTACTGTACAGGGGTACCTAGTGACCATTAGGATGTAGATTCCTCTACCAGGGAATAAAGTATTATAACTGAAAAAACTGAGTTCAAAGTGAAACAAGATATCGTGCGACTTAGTTCTGGAGCTATATTTACATATGTTTAGTAGGTACAAATCCAATGTTTTTTTTACGGTTTACAGTAATCAGGACTTTAGCCTTTACTCTCTGAAACTACAATAATTTTAATAAATCAGAAACCGAATCGCATTAGGTGTAATTCCTTGACCCACACCGTTTACGAGACTGCCACTATGTTGGGTCTAGTACCAAACATATGGTAATATCCAGTCATTTATTTCTTATAATACATATCTAAAGTCTAATCTACAGTAACAGCTAAAACGACTCAACAAACAAATTCATACCAACTTAGCAGTGTCAATTTATCCCGACCTCCGTTATGTGTACTGCCTAAGGCGATTGCTATTGTTTACATCACATGGTTTTCCGATGTTGCCATCACTTAACCAGATTTTTCCGCTAAACGTAGATACGGAATATTAGTTTAAGGAATTTTTTTTTACCTAATCTTTCTGATTAGCTTACAAACTACATAACCATTTTTTTAGAATATATATCATATATTGCCGTACGTAGCTAACGAATCTTTAATTCTGGGATTATCATTGCTAAATTTTGTTGGTTGGTTGCTAGGGTCATCTTGGCCGTCAAGGTATAACCACCTTCCAATAAATTTTTAACACTATTTTCAGGTGTTAAATATATTTCTAAGATATTTACATTCTTTTGTATTTAGCCCATGACGTGCGAGAGATGACAGGTAAAAGTTGTTATCGTAAAATGACAAAATATCAGTTTTCCAATTTTTTTTTGATAGGCTAATAAGTCCTTGTTCATGTTGCGTGATTCCATGCATCTCAGCAAAATTTATCTTCGTAAACCTTAAGTTTTGGAACTGATAATATTAATGTGATATCTGAATTAACAATCTTTAAAACATATGAAAATGGATTCTGTTTCTTTGATAACAATGTTTCAACAATGAAAAATAATCGTATCAGTAAACTCATGAGAGTCCCAGGAGAGAGAGAGAGAGAAAGAGAGAGAGAGAGAGAGAGAGAGAGAGAGAGAGAGAGAGAGAGAGAGAGAGAGAGAGAGAGAGAGAGAGAGAGAGAGCATAAAAGACGGCTGATAAAGAACGAAATGATTGGAGGAGGCAGCGAGAGTTAGGACAGATGAAAGAGGAGGAAAAGAAGCAATCTAGCAACACAAGACTGAGAATATGGGGAACTGGAATGAAACAGTAAATATCAACAGGATCTGAAAGTAATGTAAGACAAAGCGGTCTGAGCTTCGAGTTATAGATACACAGTTGAGACTCCTTAAGAGAAAAGAACTGCATATCCCTGGTTCCTTTATTCATTTGATTATTTCGGCGACAGAGTGTAACCTGGATCAAAGCATTCTCAACCGTATGTTTAGCTATTAGTGTGAGACAAAAATTAACAGGGGAAAACAGAGACCACTCTCATACTAATTTTGAACAATATGAAACAAACGACAAATAATTAACAGCAGAGTTACAGATATTTAGACAAAACCATGTTACGTATGCCTGCACTCTACTCACTGACTTGATGGAATAAGATAATGTCTTGATACAAGTCCAACAGGCTATGTCACAGCACAGCGGTTCTTGAATTATGGGTCTCGACTCAAATTCGGGTCGCCGAGCTATTATGTCAGATTATGTTATCGTGTTAGGGATTCATATTATATTGTATCATAATATACCATACTGGTATATTGCTTTCATAAACTAACAAAGATATAAGCTATTACTGTAAGTATTGTAATTCATTTTATACTATGGGTCGGAAGCGTGCCTGAACCAACTAGCTTTGAGTCGCGACGGAAGAAGATCAAAATACCTCTGACATGATGACAGATGAATGAGAATCAAGAAATCATTAGCAACGACTGAGGTAATATGATATCTTGTTACAAGATCCATCCCCTTGCTGTTACAAGACACTTTTCAGGGCACAGTGATATCAAGAACAGCCAGTGTGGGAATGTTTGAAGGAACAAGACAGACGACGAACGAAAAAAAAAATTGTTCGTTTGTGATCTCAAATGTTGAATCGAAGGAAATACTTTTAACATTTTTGAGGTGGCTCAAGTTCAAGTTATGATGCACAGAGAGAGCAATTTTTACATTTAATGTTTGATGAAGTTAAACTACCTTAAATAACAGCTGATATACTACAAAAATTTGATTAACGAAAGAGAAAGAAAAATTCCTTCACGGCATAAATCAATAGAACAAATCTATATCATACATAAAATCATAATCCTACGAAAACACATCTGTTTATCGGATCTATAAAACTCCTACAAGTATAAACCTAAAACCAAAGTGTACTGTTAGTGAGAAAGTATCCTCACCACAGATGTGATGACAGGTCAAGATATCACAGCCCAGCTACACGCGCTTATCCTCATTTTCTTTTCTTCACTACTAATCTTCACACTATTTCTGTAAGCCTCCCTTTCTTTTCTTCACTACTAATCTTCACACTATTTCTGTAAGCCTCCCTTGCTTTACTTTGAACCACATATTCTCCCTAAGAGCTAAGCCTTGCCTCCATTTTGAAGAAAAAAAAAACAGGTTTTCCTCCTCTTTAGAACGTCTTAATTCGTTTCCTTCCTGTCCTCGTGAGGCCTTCAGTTCGACAGCACGAAATTTTGGGCTTGATGAGACATACATGGAAAAGATGACCAGTTGGGAATATCATTATACATGGAATCGAAACTGTCCACTAATGACCACGAACGAAGCTTCAAAGGGAGAGCAAGTGTTCATAGCTGTTTATCCCTGCTTCACAGTCTCGATCCTTGGCCTAGATCGAACTGCGCCAGCAGTAGCTTCGTGTGATCCTTCTATGTACACAGAACTTCCCAACTTCCTCGATAAGGAAAATGCAAAGATCCCGAAATCTTCCTTTCCTTCTGTGGACTGAGGCTCCACAAACCGATATCCTTATACAGATGGTCTGGAAAAGGTGATGATAAAGTTAATTGAGAAACAAACACAGATCCTTCTTAAAGAACCCCAAACAATCATATTCAACAGAGAGGCTGGCAAATACAATGAGGAAAGACTACCCACCTTGAGGAGAGAGCAACTGTTTCAGATCCCTTTGGACAACAAGTCAACAGTCTACAAGAGGAAGACGCTCACCAACAACGGGATCGGAAACTGAAGAGACGAAAGTTGACTCCTTACAGAAGCATATAACATGCGACCACAAATCATCACCTAAAAACATGGAGAGAGAAGCAGATAGTGTCAGTCCAAAACAGTTGTATCCTGACGGAAGCTCAGTACGTACAACTCGTGGTACGTGCCGGGTCGGCAGCCTTCTCGATGGACCGAAAGCCAACCAGGGTAAAAACAACGAAACAATAAACGATCTTGCACAGCTGGTACAGACGGTGCAACAACCCAGGTCGCAGGTTCGAGCGAGAGTGGACCATGCTTCAGAGGAAATGATGGAACGGCCAGCGGCAGTGATGGAAGGTGACCAAGTGCATGAGTTATGAAGGAGGATCAATAACACAATGTGGGCCACTCCTCAAGATGTGTATGGGAACAGTAGACGGTGAAGGAGTGAAAAAGTTCACGAAGGTTAAAGAATTACCAGATCATATTCATCACCAGGGATACCCTTCGAGATCAGATTGTGGTACGATGAAGGACGAATGAGTGAACAAATTCACCGAGTTGACAAAGGTACAAAATCCGAAACACAACCTGGGGCATTCTTTAAGATCGTACAGGAGAATGTTAATGTTAGCGTGATCATAGTAGCAAAATATTTGTTGTAAAGATTGAATAACGTTTACATTAGGCTAATCTTTCTTTCTGTCAGTTCCTTGCGACGAGTGTATGATCTGTTTGTCTTGCTCTCATATTTTTCATTTCAGCTGTGTTATCTTTCTAATTCCTCTGAATTTCTTGTCCCGTTATCAATTCTTTGATCTGTTAACTTGAAATAACTACTGGGTTTAAACGTTTAAAACAGTCTCTTTAAGGCATCATATAAGAAAAATCAACAGAAAATGCTTGGTAATAACGCACAAACGTTTCGTCAGTTTGTGTATTTCAACGCTTTCCTCAGACTTCGCTGTGCAAGATCTAAAGTAAAATCGCTTCTTCAAATCATCTAATTTCAAAGACATTTATCAAACGATTCGTCCAAAGGAGTCATCATGTATGTGGGTTGCAGAACGGGAGTACTAAAGTAGAAAATCAGTAAACGATGAACAGTAACCAAATTTGCTGCTGCATCGCTTAAGGTCATATCAATAAGACTTTATTAAACGCAGAGGAACTTTATGAGTGCCAGACTAGTCATGGTTGTTTCTTGCAGCTGTGATACTGCGATGCTTCGCTCGTAAAACCCTGCCTTCTTCCGCTTCAGCCTTAGCACAAAGCGAGAAGGAACACCCTTTCCATATCTCGCTGGAAGACAAAAAAAAAAGAATAAATAACAAAATCCTATCCAATTAAGCCTCCGACGCTTAATGGCAAGTAGAAGGAGGGAGATAATAATAAGCATTATGTTTATCACTTAAAAAAAAAAGTTTTATCTTTTCGTTTAAATCCCCTTCACCGGCCCAGAGACGAAATTTTCATTTCTTTCAAATATTTTTCTAATGAGAAGCCGGGGGGGCTCTTTGGCTGGCTGGATCCTGGAGATTATGACCTCTCATAACGACCTGGTTGTTTACAGAACTTAACGCAACAAAGACACATTCGCAACAACAAGAGCCTCGCCAAACTTAGATTGATATGAGGCCACAATGGTGTACGGGAGAGGCTGTCAACTTTTAATCACTTCCAACCCAGGCGAGGCGGCCGGCGGGCTAAGCACGCGCATCTTCATACACGACTCCTCTGGGTAACACGCAGACTGTGGCTGAAGGGCTATCGTGTGCACGGGCGAGGGGGAGGGTTAGGAAACGTACTCTCTCTCGTGCGGTGCTTATCGTGCTGGATGCTCGGCTCGTCTCCAGCATCACCCCGCCGGGGTACGCAAGGAAAGAGGCTCCTCGACTGCGTCACAAGGCGGAGCACAGGCTCGAGGCTTTATCTGAAGTACGGCCTCACGCCAGGGAGTACTTGGTAGTGCGATAAGCTGGTGGTACACGTCAGACCCGGCCAGAGGCTGGCGTGGAGCGCTGACACGGCAGGCGGTACACGTCAGGCCCTGCCAGCAGCTGGTGGGGAGTGCTTACACGCCAGGTGGTACACGTTAGACCCTGACAGCGGCTCATGACAAAGTGAGGAAGGGGTCACTAACATGTCAGCAAGGAACGAGCATACTTCACGGTAAACGTGGATAAGATTTTTTGGGGGGGCGAGTCGTAGTGCGTTTCAGGGGAAAAAAGAAAATGTGGCTCTTGGTAAACCTGGTTGTGATAATGCTGGTGGAAGCCCTTGACATAACCGTCTTCCAAAACCAACAAGGATGGTGCAAAAAAATGCTAAACTCATTTCAGATATTTAACTTCGGTAAACAGCCTTCAAAGACCTAATCCCGCGAAACAGAATTTTGCCAAGATGATATAATGAACTCGAGGATATTCAAAGACAAAAAAAAAAAAGACAAAAAAAATACAAAGTACAAAGCTTATTTCACTGCACCGGTGTTTTGAAAATGGCAATACTGAAAGGGCTTTAGAAAGCTGGTTTGAACAGCAGAAACCTCAAAAATTCAAATAGAAAAATGTTTTATTATCCATGCAAACCTTTAATCTTTATGGTTATTTGACGTTTTCCGCGTTAGCTAGGCAGCGGCAGGAACAGACAAAGAACGGCATTCGTTTGCTTACATGTACTCTCAAGCTGTCATGCATAATGTATCGAAAGCAAAACCTTAATCAATTTACAACCAAGACCTTTCTGAGGTTTACCCTAATCACTTCAAATGCTCTGGTTCAGGCCAACGACAGCACGTCGTTCCCTGCTTACCACATCACTCCAATTTGTTTTGTCCCGTGCACGGCTCACAGTCTCCTACATGTTAAGGCCCCCATATATTCAAAGTGTTTTTTCACCCCAACCTTCCATCTCGACCTTGGTCTCCTCCTCCTTGCTCGTTTCCTCAAATTCTGACGGATACTTTTCCTTAACATCAGTCTCTCCTCACTCATCCTCTCCAGTATGTCCATACCGTTTTAGCACACCCTCCTCAGGTCTCTCAGACTTGATTCCTTTGCTACCACGTCTCTCTCTCTCTCTCTCTCTCTCTCTCTCTCTCTCTCTCTCACTATGACGCACCCTTCTCTATCAACCCTCCTCACACCACATAATGTCCTCATTGAAACAAAGGATAAGTTACCATCAAGTGATTGCATTCTCATACTATCCTACTATCTTGTGGAATACCAACTTGGGAAATAAGTGTTCGGTTTCCCATACATTTCGGTGTTTCTTTCCCTCCAGGCTTCTTCTTATTCATTCACTCTTGTGAAGTAAGATCGTCGAATCTCAAACGCTGTACCGCGAGTGGAGTCTCGCCGTTCTCCAGCCCTGGCAGTTTCAATTTCCCTGCGTTCTTGCCTGGAATCCAGCACAATATATCCAGCGTGAGCGGTTAAGTAGGAGAACCAGGCAGCCAAAAGCCCCCACTACATCGCCACCACCGGCTGATCCTCCGCCTTAAGAGGCCCGCCAGGCAAACCAGCCGCTGAGATGTTGTCTTGTTCTCTACAGCAACAAGATTTTCTTTTTTATCGTGTTCAACCTGATCCTTATCTTTCTTATTTTCCTCTATATTCTACTGTCTGATTCTTATCCTTTCTCTCTCTCTCTCTCTCTCTCATCTTTGCAGTTGGAGGACATTACGTGATACACACACACACACACACACACACACACACACACACATATATATATATATATATATATATATATATATATATATATATATTCATTCACTTATAGTGTTACCGGACCCGCCCTGTTCAAAGTTACTCTGCTCGTGGAAAGTCACCTTTGGCGAGGCTGTGTCACTGGGAGTATAGTCGTGTCAAAGAACGTTTCACTCCAAAGGAGTCTGCATTTTCCTGCATTCCCTACACTTATAAAGTGCGGCCATGGGCTGGGTAACACCAGGACTCTCTTATAGAAGCCGGTCTTGGGGTAATTATAAATAAGTAAAATAATCTATATTTACTTCCTGCATCAGGAGTTCCTATTATCTCTACGAGGCTCCTGCAGCACTCGGGATAACGTCCACAAGTGGAAACCATAAGTCATAAAGTGTTCTGATACTGTGTGCCCGACAAAGTGTACAGAGAGCAGGGCATTGAATAGTAACAAATCCTCGAAGCTCCAGGAGTCGTTTTGAGGCAGCAAACTGAGGCCAAAGTGATATAGCAATATAGCAATGTGTGTGGCTAACAGAAGGACCAATTGGTCTAGAATTAGTGGACACAGTTACAGCTTTGTGCAGGAAGTAGCATGGTGCTATGTGGTCGCGTCCTCCGAGACCGTACTACGGCCTTGATATCAAAGGCCACTTTCCAAACGCCCATATGCTCGGCTCCGTTCTGTATATCGTGAGACACTCGCGGTGGAGGGCGGACAACCCCATTGCACCCTTCCTGGACGGCAGCTCACTACGCCGGACCTCCCACCAACACACAGAGTGTAAATGGCAACGAAGCAGTGTGATTCGAACGAAGATTCGTCAGAAGAGATGGGAAAGATAACAGTATGAACATCGTCCAACGTTATTTCAGATGGATGATGACTATGTGTCAATATCCTTCTTAGGTGAAGAACAGAGCCATAGTAATATGAGTATCCTTGCGAATGTCATAGGAAAACGGAGAAATCGGTTTCGAATGAACCTTAAGAGAAGTGCCTGAACAGAGCTCATATATCAAGTCTTCAGTCTATCCATTACTTGAAGTTTTCCGAGTAATACTCTAAATCATAGGCCACATGAACAGTGAGAGTGTATGTGGTCTTAGAGTTAACTTTAACACCTGAAGGAGGTGTTAAAGATTTTCCGGTTGGTGGATATAGTTTGACGTTGACGGCCTTAATGACCCTGGCAGTTGATAGGCCTAAAGCCCAAACAACCAACTAACCTACTCGAGGAATTATGTGTGTGTGTGTGTGTTCCACCGAGGTGTTGTTCTTACCAGCAGTTGATCATCAGAATCTCCATCTGATCCAGATGAATCAGAGAGACGAGAGGTTGGTGCTCAGGGATCATATTGTCACTCCCCGTTGTGATAATGTGCTCCACATATAGGGTATCACAAAGGAAGTTGGCCTCTCCTCCAATACCGTAATGAAGGGGACAAAGAATAACGTTAACGATTTACGTAAGTTTTAGGTGAAAAGGAGTGAGACATAGCAGCATTGGCGAGTGATGGATGCAGGATGAGAGACCTGCATCATAGTTTACCTGCAGCCAAATTCAAGGCTCCTAGTCTTGGGTAGCTATGTATGGGTATGGCTAAGTTCTGATTGCAACGAAACAGGTAAATATAATCATGCTGTAACCACATTCTCGTGCTGAAAATATTGTGTAGGTTATGTAGAAATGATTATGGAATTAACCGTAATTATAACTAAAATGAAATTTACAATTTAGGCAACTTAGAGTGCAAAGTTCCTTGTGAATATTTCTGTGTGTTGTGTTCTGTTGGTAGGGAGAACAGGAGCCCCTCGGAAGACCGCCTCAGCAGACGACGCCGTAGTGATCGCAGCGGCGGCAGAGGCAACCAATCCCCTTGACCAACGCGGACATAAGAGACAGCCTGCAGGTGGACGTCTCCGCGTTGACTGTCAGCTATAGATGTGGAAATTGGATTTCATTTATCTTTGTAAAGTGAGACCGTTGGTCTCCACTAATACGCAGAGTACTATGTTTACATACACAATATGTTGAGGAAAATGTGTGTGTTTATCATTTATTCACACTGTTGTGGGTAGTTGTTGGGGGCAGCAGAGTTCACTGCCCTGTTGTATTTGCGTTTGTCTTTCCAGCTGTTTGGAATAATCAACGGATAACAACAACTCCTCGGTGGAACACACACACACACACACACACACATAAGTATTACCTAAAGTTGGTTGGTTCATTGTTTGACATTTAGGCCTATCAACTGCTAAGATCATTTAGGCCGTCAACGTGAGCTGCATCCACCAACCGAAGATTCTTTAACACCTTCGGGTGTTAAAGATAATTGTAAGACCACATACACTCTATGCATGTGGCCTTTAATTTGCAGTATTATACGGAAAACTTCGAATAATGGATCGACTGAAGACGATACATGAGCTCTGTTCTGGCACTTTTCAAAGGGTTCATTCAAAAGTGATTTCCCATTGCACTATGACATTCGCAAGGATATTCCTGTTACTATGGTTCTCTTCTTCACGTCAGGAGGATATTGACACATAGTCGTCATCCATGTGTAATAATGTTGGACGATATTCATATTATTATCTTTCCCATCTCTTCTGACGAATCTTCGTTCGAATCACACTGCTTCGTTGCCAGCTACACTCTGTGTGTGTTGGTGAGAGGTCCGGCGTATTGACTTGCCGTCCAGGAAGGGTGCAATGGGCTGTCCGCCCACCACCACAAGTGTCTTAAGAAATTCTATAGGATGAAACGCGGGTTGGTAGCATTGAAGAGTTTTTGCAGTACTCAACACACTGTTTCAATCGTCCCTGAACAAGATCTGAGTAGAAACGGGAGGATCCGAATAAGATTTGGGGAAGCCCTGGGGACGAATTTCCAAAAGATATCCTGGAGGACCTGGGGTTCGACCTGTACAGACTCTGAGGATCACCTGTAGAAGACCTTGGGAAGACCTGGGAGCGAACTGCGGAAGATATGTTGGTGGGAGGACCTGGGGAAGACCTTGGGAAGACTTGAGGAAGACCGGGAGAGGGAAAAACTCGGTAATACCTGGGAAGGATTCCGGGATGACTTGGAGAAGATCTAATGAGGAACTGGGGAAGATTTGGATAGGACCTGAAGCAGGCTTGAGGACGACCTGCGGAGGACCTCGGGAAGACCACTTTGTGTGTTTGCTTCTGCGCTCGTTTGTCACTCTTTAACGACCCCTGAGAACTGTGGTACAATCCTTAAAGAAAAATACAAGAAACTTTCATTAAGAATAAAAAAAAAAATACTGAATTCAGAAACATCGTATGAAATGTAAAGTTTTTATCAAAATGAAAACAAGTAATCTAACAAGCTTCATGCAAATGATTATCGTAGGAACAGATAAAGCCGCGTAAAGAACATTAAAGAAAATTATCATAAAACTCTACAATGATTTAGGTTCCGACGTGCAATGTTGTTACAGAACGTGAGAAATCGTCAGTTTACATCAGTTCAGAAAATCCACAAATACGAAAAGAATGATTAACACCAAATACCTTGACTCTTCTCCCATGAGATATAACTACAGTACTAGATCACAGCATCGATGACTTTATGTATTTAAGTATTAAACATCATGTATGTACATATTTCACTCGCTATTCATAACCACCCCAGGACCAATTTTTTACAAACGCCCCTGTTTTACCCAGGACCTTTCTAAAGGCTCCGGCAGCCCAAGGCTGCGCTACTTCCAGTAGCAGGGAGATGTAGACTCCCTTTGGTGTGAGACGTTCTTTGACGAGACTGTAGCCCCAGTGATACAACCTCGCCAAAGGTGTCTTTCCACTCGTAGTGTAACCTCGAGCAGGCGGAGTCCAGTAGCACCGTATGTAACAATAAACATTTACATATGAAATGTCTATATGGGTGTTGTGTACATTTTTCTTTCCGTCCCATTCGTCACACAAGTCAATTTGCTCACAACTCTGTTAACTGCCTTCCGGCAATTCCTCCACTCGACGCATATAAAAAAAAAAAAATCCCCCGAGTTTTTGTCCAAACTTTAGCGTCAAGGTTCTAATTGGATTTCTCCTCTTTTCTCACGTCGCCGAACAGAGCGTTTAATGTGGCTGGATAACACGCTAATCAACTGGTGCGATTTCATGTATCAGATTACCCCAACTGTGCCGGATGGAGGGATGAGGAGGGAAGAGATGGAGGGGAAGGAGGAAGTGAAAGGAGAGAGGAAGGAGGGAAGGGAGGGAGGGGAAGGAAGGGAGGGAGGGGAGGGAAGGAAATAATGAAGGAGGAGGAGGAGTTAAGGAGTATCCTGGAAGTGGACACTGTTATCCGTCTCTGTTCGACGGTACTGAGTTCTGTATCGATGTTAGGGAAGAAACGTGCTGGCTTCCTCCTCTATCTCACTGTCTGTCTTTTGCCTGCCTATCTCCCCCTGCTTCATATATAACGGAATAAGGGAAAGATGGGCAAAGATTGAGGGGAGATAAGTCCCTCTCTCTGCCCCACTCCCGTCTCTAGGCAGGCACGGATATCAACGATACCCACACCATCTATAGCTAATATTTTGATATTAGGAAACGCTGGATGCAAAGACATTCATTCTCCCCTTTTCCTTTCTCTTTTTCATATTTAAGCTTTCTTTTATATCAGCGCTTTCCTCCTCTCATTTAGTCTTCCTTAGTTGTATATATCTAAGGCATCAGTGACATCCATTCCTTCCCTTTTTCATTCAATTCCAGTTTCTACTCAAATTTTAATAAACCTCCGGACTGTATCTCATCATTCAGACCAACAGCGAAGACAGAGACGTACTAAATATACACACAACCCCACAATTTCTCGTCGCCCCACAGGCATTAGCCGGTAACAAGCACAGAGCATATCACTCGTCCACATCCACGCCAGGACAGCGCCAAGGATGGCGCTTTATGGTCCAAGTTTGTCGCGCTGTACCGAAGTTCTTACATTATAGGACTAGCTGTGGGAGGGGAGGAGAAGGGGTGAGGGGGAAGGGGAGGGCTTGAGGATAAGAGTGATACTGTGTGGAGAACGGAGGTGCTTCATCAGGATTACTGCGCCAGCTCCAACTACAGAAGTCAGACGACTAGACACTTGCCAGGAGAGGAAGGGACCCATGATGCTCGAGAGGTAGAATTTCGCGTACCTTGAATTGTAGGACAGTTAAAGATTATTGCTGAAGGGAGATTTAGAGTGGAGGAATCAAGGAAGAGAGAAAGATTTGGAAGAGGACAGAAGCATGGTTAAGTGAGAGAGAAATATTTGGAAAATCGTGAAAGTACGTTTCATGGAAAGAGAAAGATTGGGGTAAGAAAAGAAGGACTTTCTTCGTTGTTGCTCTAAATGCTATGTCCTGGTGATTTCTCGAGGTTGTGGAATGATATGCTCATTGTCAATAGGAATAAATCTATCATTTGTAGTCGGTCTATTCAACACATATTTTCTTCTCTTATGCGACTAGAGCTTTCCTTATCGAAAGTTCAAGTACTGAATAGCAGGCTAACTATTTCTGCGATAGTGTGTGATTATAAACTGTGTGTGTGTGTGTGTGTGTCTGTTTTCTGCACGCCACAGTTCCATGATGAAAGAGAGCTGGAAACTTGAAACTCTGTATGAATACCAAAGGGATCCCAATGATGTGCGTCTGGGTATAATGTTCGCAATTTCGTGTCTGTGTATCTGTGTGTTTTACAGCGCCATAGCTTCATGACGGTGAGAGCTAGAAACCTGAAACTCTGAAAGTGGGAACCTACATTGTACACCTAACCTATCGCTAGAACTCTGCCTTTTGGAATACCATCCAGGAAACACAATGTCTACTGGCAAATACCGGAATGTATTTAAGTAAATGGATAAGGAACTATTCAGCAACTTATTCACAGCGTATATCGGGTCAAAGCTAGAATATGCCTTACAAATTCATTCTCCACACTTCAAGAAGCACAAAGAACTGATAGAGAAGGCCCAAAGGAGGGCAACAATAATGCCCCCATAATTAAGAGATATCACTTACCGTGAATGGTTAGATGCCACTAATCCGTCAACCTTAGAATATAGAAGAGTAAATAAAGGGTGACAGGATCATAAATTTCAATTTTCTAAACTAATCTGATGATACAAAGACAGAATACCCATAGGCCATAGTAAGATATTAAACAATAAACGTTTGGAGAGATGGTAAGTAGCACTCTTACAGTACCAGAGGAGCTGGTGAGCGCTTGAACGCTGACAGTAAACAGAAGGTTAAAAAGTTGTTTGTAAGTGAAGAAAGTTCAAGAGACGGGGCCCCATCAGTATTGAACTCCCTCCCCATACTGACCAAAGTAGGTAGCTACATACAGCTAATTACACCTCTCTGTCTGTCTGTCTGTCTGTCTGTCTGTCTCTCTCTCTCTCTCTCTCTCTCTCTCTCTCTTACACATACTAACGCTATCCAACAGTCATTCGACAGATGCCTAGTACATCAAGATATCTCTGTATGGTTTAATGAAAAACAAAAATAGACTATATCACTTTGCAATGGAAACATAAAAAACCCTATGACATACGTCAAGAAAAAAAATATAGTTAAAAAAAACCACAGAACAAAACATTTCATCAATGTTTTACCGCAGATCCTTCCTGTAAGGCCCCACTACCGCGAGTTACGTATGAAGCAGGTATCGCCACTGCTGTTTATTTACCCACTAGAAAAGCCGTTCATAATAAACTTTGTTGACTTTTGTTTATCTCTCTTATCGTCGGCTGGCGCCAGTTAACCCAACAACAGTTCACGGTCGCTTGGCAAGAAACGTCAGAAAGAGAGAGAGAGAGAAAAACACCACATGCAAGACCTGAATAATTTAAACTTCAGCTTACACGTACGAAGGTAAAAGGTTGAAACGAGTGTACAGTTACGGTTTGGGGTGAATTTCACCACTGTACAGAGTAAGGAAATATACGGTCCTGGTATTTCACCTTTAAAGCATGAAAATAAGAGTTGAGAGGATTTCATATGAGGATAGAATAAAAATGAATTTCTTTATGAGACAGAATTAATGTTATACTTAACAGTAACTCAGTGTGACAGTTCAAGGTTCCAACTGAACCCAGAAGGATTCACTGACTTGTGTTGATAATTTCTGGCGAACAGATTTTTTTTTTCTTATATTATATTAATTACCCGAGAGGTCATTCAGGACATCTATTGCATTGTTGAGTTAACTGTTTAAGTTTTTAAAGTCACTTTAGGAAATATGATGTTACTGGTATAAGCAACATGAAGAAAATGGCCCTAATGTGACATAGATATTATCAGTTGATGCTTGTATCTGTACAGCGATCTGTTCTCTTCCTATCATTACTTAATATGTTCATCAAGAAGCATTGTTGTGCGTGTTATGTATACTAAACTGTCATACATGCTTGTCCACTGTGCCCTCCCTCTACTTTGAGGTAAATCTCGTGCGCCACCAACTTGCACATAAATGTATAAAGACCTGGAAGTCACTTGACTAACCATATGATACTTGGCTGAAATATTCAACGCCTAAGAGGAAAGGCCGTAATGTAGAAGAAACATTGCAAAGATGTGACTTAGTTTCCTAAACTAGTACTGCAGATCTAGGTCTCTATTCCCACACAAAGCATCCTCACAAATGTGGTGGGGTAACTGTGCCCAATACTGCTTCATTAAGTACGCCCCGTACTTTCTGAAGGCTGAATAAAAGACTGTAGGTCCTTTAAATCTCTGGGTTTATTAGTGCAGACCGGCGCGCCAGCTAGGAGAAGTTGGACCTTTCCCTGCTGACTCCAAGAGACCACTGACGAGAGGGTGGGCAGTCAAGCGAAGCATACCCCTACAGAGTTGCCGCCATGTGTAATTACAGGGTTGCCACATCTGCAGGGTATATATATATATATATATACGATGAGGAAAGCCATCACCCCTTTGTGATATCATCGTAACTATGTTGATGGAGAACCTTTTGCTCTCTGCAGGGAGATCATGAAGTCAGAGTCAGGGTGAAGCCTTCGGATGGCTTAGCTGAGTAAGACTGTGATCGGTCTTTGCTAAAAGGAGACTAATTCTTTATATGATTATGAATTAAAATATTTTGGCAAGAACGCCTCTGCGTCTGAGCATGGTGAAACTCTCCTGGACTTTTGCGAGCGTGTCTGACTATAGTGATGATGTTGATGATGACAACTATGATGATACATGATGATAAAGACAATGATGACAATGATGATCTCGAGCACGACGGTTATGATGATGATGAAAACACTGATGATAACAGTGATCACACCGATGATAATAATGATGATCACTCATGATGATAACACTGATGATCAAAATCATTACACTGATGATGATAATGATGATGATGAAACTGATGATGATGATGATTACAATGACGGTAATAATGATGATAACGAGACTGATGATGATGATATTGATGACAACGAAGATTACACTGATGATAATGATGGTTATAATGACACTGATGATGGTGATAACGATCATGACAATAACAGAAATCGACAGTGACGATGGTGACTAGTGCGCCCGATTGTGATTTTGATCCTGACACACAATACGATAATTCGCCTGAGACTAATTCAAATTCAGTTCTAGTAAGACCTCCTTCTTCTGGATATATCTTACTGGACGTCTTAAGTTTGTCCATTTGAAATATAACTCCACTACTAACCAAGAGATGATATGCCCTTCTGGCAACATTACGAATGCCGGAAGAATCAGGTATCGTTTGCGTATGATCATAATTCTGATTCAATTTCTCGGTTAGATATTTCAAAGTTAGGTGACATGGAATATAACGTGAAAGAGAATCAAACTGGAGAAAAGATTAATCTCAATGTATACTTGTAACTACAGTTTAATAGGGAGATAACTATGGAATGTACTTGACAACGGGAAACAAGAGTATTTATAAAAACAAGCAAGATATGCGTTGAGCGCTACGGGCTTGCCCCGCCGACTGGCAAAAAATCTCGTCGTGGGTACTTGTAAACAGGAAGGCAGTGTGGGTGTGTAAAATGACTGAATCAGTCAAAGAGAGAGAACAGAAGCTAAGAAAGTGAGATTTACAAAGAATTCCCAAAAGAAATTAAACAGCTGGACAAATCTGAAGGCAACCCGGCTTCTCTAAACTTACATAAGTAAAATAATGCAAACTGTATCCTTTACAAGTTACTACAATTTAAAAGGAAAATCATCGAGACATCATCTGAAAGAACCATCAATGTTTCAACACGCTATATGCTCAGGGAGAGTGGAGACCCTTCGTAAAAAAATAAATCATATAATCTTACGGAAAAAAACAGAACCCAACCACTCTTGTCTACACCAGTGGTTTTAAACTTTTTATTCTTGGTGGAGGAAGCCTCAGCATGTAAACAATATATGATATTTCCTGGAAACCTTGATTTTCTTCGTCCATTCTTTTCCCTTCTTTCTTTAAGACAGATGTTGGAGTCGCTAAGCAAAGCTTCTATGGCAACCATCAGACAAGCTTAAGTTAGAGTTCCATTTATAGATCATAAACCTACTGGGCTTCCATGAGTACTTATTTTTTTTTTTCTTGATTATTACTGCATTTCGCGAACACCTCGAGTTACGTGGAACCCCGGGTGAACAACACGTGTCTACACATAGCTTCTTATCAGCAGGAAATACGGGACAAATATAAATCTGACGGAGTGATCCCTTCTCCAGTGAAAATGAGAGGAGGGGTAGATCGTTTTATAAAGTTCAGGAACCAATAGAAGTTAGTGAAGCATCTCTTTGTAATCAACGCTAACTTTAAGAGCACACACACACACACACACACACACACACACACACACACACACACACACACACACACACACAAGTTTCAGTTACGATTTTGAGGCGCACTTAAGGGCCTCCGCATTGTAGTAGTTACCGTTACTGACCATGGGTGAGCACGGGGCCGCCCAGAGTGGGACCAGCATGGGTTCGAATCCTGGGCGCGGCAGTCGGTAACACACACATCCAATACATGTGTTAATACTCCCCAGCAACCTAGGCCAAAGGAGTGACACTTGACATCCACTGGAGTAATGGCTCACTGCGTGCATAATTATCACTAACTTTTTCGATACCCAAGTGGTTAGTATACCAGTAATATGCATTCATGGTCGGTGTCTGCGCACCACATACTCCCTTCTTCTTCTTCTTCTTCTTCTTCTTCTTCTTCTTCTTCTTCTTCTTCTTCGAGAGAGAGAGAGAGATTAACATCCCTGGACGGCGCTAGTGTTGGGGCAAACAATATCAAGACAAATGAAACTCGCAGGGAAGAATTAATTGCAGCGGAAGCGATGATGGTGGCAAGTGATGCTGGCATTTGTTTTGATTCATTGCTGACTGGGTTGCTGTGTGTGTGTCTAGCCTGTGCTGTGGCGAGGTGAGGCGAGAAATGGAAGGTCTGAGAAGAGCAGAGGCGGGAGTAAGGACTGACTTGTAATATTTCAGGAATAGCAGAATGTAGAGCAAGAAGTAGTGATGGATACGTAGGTAGATAAAGAGCGGGAGTGCTATGTAAGGAGAGAACTGAGAAAGGATGAGACAGAGAAGAGGGACTGCAGGAAGAAGGGAAGGATTTGGGTGTAACAACTGAGATGGGAAAGAGTGAGAGAAAAGGAAGTCGAGAGAGAGAGAGAGAAGATATGGGAAGGGAGGCGGAAGGATGAAGCACTCTTGGTTCCTATGGAACCTTAAGGCCCTCAGAGAAGAAGAGGCGGAGAGGAGGGTACCTAATAACAGCCTTCAAATTTCTAAAAATCATCAGAGTGATACTGACAGCGAACAGTTCTTCAGGAGGTGCAGCACCAGAGTAACCAGAGGCTGGGCAAAAAAGTTAATTAGAAGGGATGTTAACAAGTCCTGGGTTAGTGTTAGTGTGTTGGATGACGGTTGGAACAAACTAAGCAATATGACAGTGAATGCTGACAGTTTGTAGAGGTATACAAGGCTGCGTGATGGCAAGGGAAGTTCAGGAGCCGTGGCCTCCCGTGTGCAGAGGTCTCTCACTGTCCTATACAAGTAGGTAATAACGAATAGGTCATAACACACACAACCAGTCAGCCTAAGGCGTATACGTATCCGACAGGGGCTTAATTTCAATGGTCTTTGAATAATCTCCAATACCTGAAGGTGTTCAAGATTTTCCCATTGGGAGTTACCGTAACTTGACGTTGACGGCCTTGATGACCCTGAAAATCGGTAGGCCTAAAAGCCTAAACAACCAACCACACCGTATCCAGCAAACCACACGCACATGCACACACACACACACACACACACACACACATCTACACCAGACATCTCTACACTTTACTTCTGTACTGCACCTCCCCCTGTCCAACACCTTCCTCTTTTCTCCCTGATAACCGACATGAAAATATGGCAGTAAATGAGGTCCCAGAGGAGGTAAAGAGGGGATGAGAAGGGAGGAAAGTAGGAGGGCAATGGGGACAAGGAGAAGCGCGTTGTTACAATATCAACGCACGACTTATTCGCTTGTTAGCGGAACAAAGATGTTGTATGATGCGTGAAAGTACTTTATTTCTTTTTAGCAAAGGGGCGTTGAAGGTTACAGTTGTTTCGCCTGAGCATCACGATTTCTTGCTGATAGCCATTAGAAAAAATGAAACACGATGAGTTTCTCCCCCGAAGATGTATTACTGGAAAGCGCACTCGGGACTTATCCTGTTTCATTTTTCCTCGTAGTTATCAGCAAACACTTAGATCACGTGCATCACTGTGATTTACATGTAATATATTCATAAAGCCTATATATATA
>JAYMFT010204195.1:0-11621 GCA_038088735.1 Panulirus argus | reverse complement strand
CGCAGGGAATACGTGGGAAGTATTCTTTCTCCCCTATCCCCAGGGATAATATATATATATATATATATATAAAGAGATGGTCTTGATTAGGGCATTCAGTTGCTTGTGTCGTGTCAACTAACATAAAAAAGACACAACTACAGAAAGATAAAGAAAAAGATAAGGAAGGAACAACTGGAAACATCCTTGCCATCCTTGGCACTAAAGTATGGAGTAAAGCAACGAACTCGGGTCATAGGTAATGGTACACATGGAAAGATATCAGTACGAAATCAGTTTCTTATCTTTCTCGCTACGCTTTATCCTCGCTTGAAAAATGTTCAAAATGAAAGAAAAATCGAGCTTTTAAATTCCGTACAACTTGGGAGCGTTATCCCATTATCAATTATCATATGTCTGTAGAACGGTGACATTATTAGATATTTGAATTTCCCATAACGCGATAATAAAAAAAAAAGTGTCGTACGTAAGTACATAGGGATTACTGTATGAACACAGCAAACTGAGCCTCCATTGATCACATTACCTGAGATTTATGGATGAAATGAGATATCGTTTTGTTTTAAGAGTATTTTAGAGATATCCACTTCATCTACTGCTCGAGAAATGTGGACTATATAAGTAAGTTAAGGAATTCGCAGAAAAAAAAACTTTGAATCCTGTTTTGTGAGCACAAGGTAAACCCCGGAAGGAAGCAAAATGCCTTTTAAACACTGTATATAGATTTTGTGACGGGGAAGCGCTGGCATCCCTGCCACACACTTGACAACACCCACGTCACCTAAAGGTCAAAGGCCAATCATTTACTGGGGACAAATTATTATGGCGAGAAAAAGGATCTGCCTCTCGTCAACAATGTTGCTCGTAATAACATGACGACCAGACTGGGGTAAGGGGCAGGCTTGTGGTGGAGGGCCTGCTTTGAGGGCCTGGTGTGAGGAGAAGACTGGTGTTGGAGGACCTGATGTAAGGAGGAGAATGGTAATGGAGGGCCTGGCGTGAAAGGTAGATTGGTGGCAGAGGAATTGGTGTGAGGACGAAGTTGGTGGTGGAGGACCTGGTGGGATCTGGTGAG
Source organism: Panulirus argus (assembly GCA_038088735.1). Classification (NCBI taxonomy): domain Eukaryota; kingdom Metazoa; phylum Arthropoda; class Malacostraca; order Decapoda; family Palinuridae; genus Panulirus; species Panulirus argus. The sequence goes on along the minus strand of JAYMFT010204195.1, from coordinate 10,546 downwards.
GGAGAGACTGGTGGTGGAGGACCTGGTCTGACGGGAAGAATGGTGGTGGAGGACCTGGTCTGACGAACAGACTGGTGGTGGAGGACCTGGTCCGACGGGCAGACTGGTGGTGGAAGACCTGGTCTGATGAATAGACTGGTGGTGGAGGACCTGGTTTGACGGGAAGAATGGTGATGGAGGACCTGGTCTAACGGGCAGACTGGTGGTGGAGGACCTGGTCTGACGAACAGACTGGTGGTGGAGGACCTGGTCTGACGGGCAAACTGGTGGTGGAGGACCTGGTCTGACGAACAGACTGGTGGTGGAGGACCTGGTCTGACGAACAGACTGGTGGTGGAGGACCTGGTCTGACGAACAGACTGGTGTTGGAGGACCTGGTCTGACGAACAGACTGGTGGTGGAGGAGCTGGTCTGACGAGCAGATTGGTTGTACCTTAATGTTCCTAGCTGTCTATCATCATTTGATTACATCATCATCAGCGTTCATTTAATGTTAGAGTCTTCCGAATCGCTGTCAACGATGGTAGCATTTTTTCTGGCTCTTCAAGTATCCTTGAGTGTGCGTGACTATGTAATTGTGGACAATTATCTACGGATATAGGGAAAGGGATTTTATACCCGTTGGGATCCTCCTACGAACCACATCTTATTTATCATACGATATCCTGAATTACTTTACTTTCTCCTCATTCTCTACTTTTTCATATAGCTTGTCTTACTCACTTACTACACAGGCGTTACTGTTGGAGTATTTCCTCACAGCAAATCTGACTCATCTCTTGCTTGGTTTCCAGTTTGACTCATCAAAGAACGATTCCATGCCCAGTGAAGGACTTAACATGTCAGGTTTCTTCTTGTCCTTATGTTTTCCAGCGTCATCATATGTACGGCTGCAAAAGTCTACTTATTGCTCAGACTCATTAATGCGGGGAAATTCTGTTCTCGCAAACAGATACTTTCCAACAAGTCTGTAAGACGTCTTAAGTATGTTGGTCAAAAGGCTCCTTCATACTTTGGTCTACTTGTTCCTCTTGGGTTAAGGCTATCTCTAACCACAAGCGTCAAACCCCCTTTTCTTAATATGTCGAAAGTTCCAGTCACGGACAAAAGCCCACATCAATGCCGGGCTCCAATTGAAATATAGAGAGAATTAAGGCACGGAAGAAGAATAGACATGGGAAAGCATTTACGAATTTTTGAGAAAGTGAAAGACCTGTCTTTTGAAATGTGCCAGGTTATAGTCATTAGGAAAAGCATGATAAGGTAGAGAGTTCCAAAGCTTCTATGTGTAGGGAAAGAAGCAATTATCAAAACGGCACACTTCAGTCGCCTATGGCCACACAATAATCATGTGACGCAGCAGCTTGCCAAGTATTGCGTGGTCTAGGCAGTGGTGTGGGCACACAGGCAGTCAGCTCTCCGGGGCAAAAACTAAAGTAATACCTATAGAAGAGGGAAAGTGAACCAACATTGTTGCGTAGGGCAGTTTCTCTGTCCTCTCTCTGTTTCTACGCAATTGCAAGTCATTTGGGAAATATCAATGCGAGCCTGGCTTCTTTATAAACTCTGTCTCGACGCATCTTATGAATTCTACGACACACTAGTTGCTTTCTCTTCTGCCATCTCCAAACTGCAGTCCCTTGCCATTTGCCTCCGAACCCTCTGCATGATTCATCATTGCTATCAGTGTTTTGTTCCATGGTTTCTCCATGTTCCCGTCCATTTTGCTTTCTTCATGTATCTTTTTACCCTCTTCTTCAGTCACGTATCGCTTCAAATTTGGAGTGTATATGGATTTCTTGTAAGTCCATGCAGTCCCCTAGAGTTTTACTTCCTTTGTGTGTGTGTGTGAGAGAGTGGCTCACCGGGTACTACGCAGTACAAGCCAATCACTGGAGCAGCCAGCCACAACCCAGGCAGTGATACAACAGTCACGTGTCACCCTCGACGGATCAACAACAGGCAGCGTGAGCATCATCCTCGGGACGTCACGCTGTGACCTTTTCTTATTAATCGTCCAGTGTTCACAGCCGGGAGAGCACTTGAGCGTGGGCGGTGTGGGTGACGCCCCCATACAGCTCAGAACACGTGCAGGTAGGTGGAGATGGTGAGGGTGTTGCCCCATAAGGTAGCTTGTGACGGTCTTGCGTGATTAGTCTCCCGGTGGGATGTTTCGAGGCGTGATGTACACACGTGAGGCTCTCCTCACGTGTGCGGTGAGTGGCAATAAACCCACAGAAGCTCCTCTCTTTCTCACTCCTCCTCTTTTTACTCTAGGCCTAACGATAATTTTTACCATTGACTTTCCTCATCCTATCACTTTTTCATAATAAACGCATACACGGTGGAAAAAACTGACGTTGTTCTGTTGAACAGCCATGGTGTCGCAAACCACACGCGCCAATCATAATCCCGGGATACACAACCTACCAACAGAACCACGGTAGCCAGTTAGCCGCAGGAGAAGCCACAGCCGTCAGGAAAGGCCTGTAACACAATAGTTTTGAAGATTTACAGTTCTCCGACACCGTAACAGTGAAGTTAATGGACCCAGTTAACATTGCTACTACCTAGTTATATTCCTGCCTGGACATCATCGGCGATTTTGACGCCGGACATACAAACCTCGGACATCCTACCACAAACACCACAGGCAGAAATATATAAGAATCGAAGACAAATTTTGGCGCCAAACTTCCCAACATCTACAGGTCCCCGTGTTCCCTGTGTAATGCGACGGCGCGCAAAAAGAGCTGCAGATTCCTGGGTCACACATTAACATCGAGGTGTGATAACAGATCATATCAAAAGGACATCCGCATAAGGAGAAGCGCCCCTGACCAGACTGTATAGATTCTGGCACTTCCTGAGAACCAAAAACTACACCTGGTCAGAGCCATGATAACACCTGTCCTAACCTCCTCTCCCATACCGACGTTCCTCGGCTCCACATCACACATGCTCATTGTTGCTCAAGTCACAGATGACAAAATAATGCTCAACGATTCTTCACAAATGAAAAATGCCCCTAGACTGAAAACGCCTGAGGTGCAGCATGAACGACTAGAGATTAAAGCAATCGGTCCATACCTAAAAGAAGCAGCCCCCCCAAAAAATATGGCAAGGCTTGAAGACAAGGATGTTACAAACTACACACAAATCAGAGATCTGGACGACAGCCTAAACATGGAACGCCCTTGGTTCCCTCGAAGCCTCAGAGCACTCAGGCAGGCTCCAGTCATCCATCGGCGTACACAATGAACCACGTTTACCAAGCAACAAAAATCACACACAGGCATTAGAAGCGTATGTCACACACCGGTACACACTTCAGTCTTTTCTTCCATTTCGAGCTATACTTCTTTCCTGTCCCACCTCTTGTTCTTACCCTCTAATCACCTTATCAACAAGAAAGAGGAAGAAAGATAGACAGGCCACTTGTGACGCCAGGCCAGCGCGTAGGGGTAACTTATCACTACAACCAGTAACGCAAGGCAGGTTCACCAACCTGACATTTATACATTTCCTCCCTGTTGACACACACGCCATTTTCTAAATATCACTAAACCTTGGTCGGGGATCTGCAAGGGCTTTATAAATGCTGCTCGAGTTAAATACGCATTGGCGTATAAGCCTAGTTCTTTGTGGCGTTTAGGTGAAAATGAAATTTCTGCCATTCGTTAGAATTACTCTGTACTGTTTCTGTTTTAAAGCTCTGGAATATTCCAGAGTTTATCGTTTAGCGCCATAACTGTTAGCATCAGAAATACTGAGACAAGTCTCGCTGTGCATCCTCTCGAGGTAAGACTTAGGATGCTTCAGGAGAAAGATCGTGTTGACATTCATCATAGGGTCCGAACGCTGAGTCTAAACGTATTTGCCGTTTTCAGTATTCTGTATTTCTCTCTTTTTCTCTCCCTAAAGTCTTTTTTTTTCTTTCTTTCACTTATGTTCGCCCTGTCTCCATAACCTTTCGTCTTTGGTTTCCATTATGGCCGTTTACAAACCTTCCTTATTCGCAGCCCCTTTTCCAAAGTTGTTATTGTAGTGGCATTAGCCTCCCCTGTGGACTGCCCGTGTGAATCTCCCCAGGTGTTCCCTTTCCTTACCCTCGTCGCGCACTCTGTGTTTGTGGGTGGGTGTTTGGTGCCTACGTCTCGTTCACAGCTGCTCCTTCAGGCGTTCTGTCCTCGAAGCCATACCGCGTCCTCCTAGTGTGCGTGCGTGCGCATGTGTGTGTGTGTGTGTGTGTGTGTGTGTGTGTGTGTGTGTGTATGCTCCACCCTAGGCGTTCCCTGCCTGTGTTGCAGTCTAGTCCCCCCAGTGCGTGTGTACTCAATGCCTGTGTCATGGACTCAGCCGCCCTCTCGCGACACAGGTCCCTCGTCCCTCTGTGCAACAGATTCAAGAGATTCTTTGTTCTTGCTCTCTTGATCTCCCTGTGTCCCCAGTCCCGCTCTCCTCACGCTATCCCTTCCTCCATTCTCATATCCTCTTAGTTTTCTTCCCCTTACATTCCTATTTCATCCATTCCTTTCCTATTCCATTACTCCCACACTCCCTTCACAACCCAAGTGCCTATAACACACCCATTTCTGCAACACTTTCACGCTCACAACATTCTCTCTCCCACAACACCCTCTACTCCTATGGTCTTCACAGTCCCTCCACAATCCTATGTTGACACTCCCACAATACCCTGTCCTACCTCTTCAGCATGCTCACTCCATATTTCCAGTCCCTCCACATTCCTACTTCCCTCACACACTCGCTCCCTCTACGCTCCCTCTCTATAGACACACATCCGCATTTCTCTCCCATTTCTATACAAAAGAAAGTTCTCACAAATTTGTATACCTACCCACAACATCCTTCGTCTGCCACTAATATCCCGCATCTTGTGACGGTGTCCTTCAATGAAATTCCCCTCCCCAGCCACAACATCCTTTCCTGTAACATGATCATAACGCCCAAAACGTCTTTCAGCCTCCGAAAACATTCCTTTCTCGTCCAACATCTTTCACAGCCAAACATCATCCCTCTTCCACGGAGATCTTCGTCCTCTAACCATAATGCTTCACATTCAGCCAATACTTCCTTATCCCATCTTCCAAGTACATCCCGGATATACTCTTAACATCTCGAACTTCCACAAGTTTACCTTCGATTCCCAAGAATTTCTTTCACAACTCAAAATATTTCCCTCTCATTCACAAACCCTCTCACTTACCCATATCGTTCTTCATCTACTCATAGTAACCCTCGTCATCTCAAAACATCACTTTCCTAACCATAACATCCCTCATCCACACACAAAATCATCCATTATCCACCTAAAACAGATCGATGATGCAGACAGCGAATAGTTCTTCGGGAAATGTAGGAATAGGGGGAGCATCCAGACGACTTAACATGGTATCAAGCAATAAACTCGTTATAAAAGATGTAAATCAGTGCTTTTACAGCTCAAGAGTCTTAGATAAATGGAAAAGAATGACTGAGGATAATGCAGAGAGCATTATGATAGCATAACATGTTCAAGATATGGTGCCCCAAGAGTGTAAACCTCCCTTCCTGTACAGGACAAACAGGTAATTATACACACACACACACACACACACGGGGCGTTATCAGCATATCACCAGCTTCCTCGATCCACCTCCACAGTACATGTCTCCGGCTTCCTTCTCCATCCTCCAGTCTTTTCAGGAAAAAAAGTTGTCCCCAATTTCATGAAAGCAGTTAACCCTTGTCATTCCTGACCGGGACCCAGGATATTCATTATAAAAAAGAAAAAAAAATGATAAGAGTTGGGAAGGTACGGGAAGGAGCAAGGAAATCTGACGTCATACAACTCATGGAAGGAAGTGACGTCACACTAATGTTAGCGTTCCACTAACTCCCTCGTTGTGGTTGGTAGCGGCTGCTGGAATGGATCGAGAGACTTTATTTCTCCGGGCCTGACCACGCCAGTTCACAGTCTGTATTTTCTTAAGTTATCTCGCACGGACTTGAAGTTTTCTTCTTTACAGCACTGCAGACTTAACCTGTTTGCTATTTTCACGCCTGTCCTTCCTCCAAATATATTTGGAAAGAAGTGCATGATTTGTCTCCAAGAGTTGTTGCAAAACCTGCCTCGCAGTTTTGCCTTTTCTTCACTGAGAAAAAATTCCGAGGCATCTTGCGTTTTGTCCTGCCACCATCCCTCAGTACATAGTCCTGCCACCATCCCTCGGTACACAGTCCTACCACCATCCCTCGGTACACAGTCCTGCCACCTTCCCTCGGTACACAGTCCTGCCACCATCCCTCGGTACACAGTCCTGCCACCATCCCTCGGTACACAGTCCTGCCACCATCCCTCGCTACACAGTCCTGCCACCATCCCTCGGTACACAGTCCTGCCACCATCCCCCTGTACACAGGAAAACACCATACAAGGTTATAATGGGATTGGTTTCCTATATGTTAGCTTTAGGTAAAAACACTTTCCATTGCTGAGGAACTGCCTGTTTTTCCTGAAGTGTTTCGTTCCATGTCTGAGTTCTTTTTTCTTTTTCTTTCATATCTACTTATTTACTGGTATGCTTGGGTTCCGAGCGTAAATGAAATGAGGGAAAATATGTCGAGTTGTGTGCTTTGAGGAATGGAACTCGAGAATACACGGCTAAAAAGAAAAAAAAAATGCAGATATAAGTCAGGTGAGTGGGTTCAATGTTCAGCGGACATCAGTGCATCAACTCAGGATGTGAACATGTTGAGAGATTCAGCATGGGAGTATATGGGATGGACATGTAACAGAACACCTGATGTTCCATGTGGTGGGAAGTGGTGAAAGCAAGCGAGCTTGGGAAAGAGAGGCCTCTGAAAAAATACCAAGATAAACTGAGTGAATAATGGCGTCGGCTGAGGGGAAACTGAATAAGAAAAGTGGAAGAGGAGAGGATGCAGTCGGTTAAAATATGTGGGGGAAGAGTGTGACGAGCGAAATATAGGATGTAAAAGCATAAGATGGGGAGTGAATATTGGAATGAAGTTCTCAAATCGCTAGTAAGTGGAAAAAGGGAGGCGCACAATGGTACCTGCAAGGAAGGCTAGCATGAAACTATATGGAGCACAAGGGAGAATGGCATGAGGTCTAGAGAAAGGTACGGGAACAAAATAAAAAGCGGGCAAGTGAAAGAGGGGGCCACAGAATATTGAAAAATTTCAGTCAAGAAAATGTTTTGCAACGAGGTGAATTGTGTGAGTGAGAACGGGAGAACAGGTGGAGGTAACAGTGAGGAGATCGAGCAGTATGGGATGGATGGTTAACAGGCAAAAGAGAGGTGAAGAAAAGATGGAGCGAATATTCCCAAGACTTCTGAATGAGTGAGGCAGATAGACCATGTTTGGAGCCACGTTTCATGTGGATTAAAACAGCCATTGCGAAAGATATGGTAAAGAGAAAGGAGGTTGTGATTGCCTTACACAAGACGAAATGGCAAAATGGCAGGAGTTATTAGGATCGCAGTTGTACTTCTCAATAGCGGAGGGTGACATTGCAGTTTATTGGTTAATCAGCCTGTCCGTCGTTCCTGCTGTCGGAGGTGCGGTGACTGACGACTGCAGCAGGTATATGCAATGCTCTTGTATAAAGGAAAGAGGAATGCAAATGAACGTTGGAATTACAGATGTAAGAATCTGTTGAGCATATCTAGTGCGGTGCATGGGAGAGTGGTGACTGAGACGGTGGTGGCATGCAAAGACCATTTGACTGAGGAGTAACAATGTGGTTCAAGGAAAGGTATAAGAGGTGTGGACCAGGTGTTTGCCTTGAAGAATGTGTGCGGGGAGTACCTGGAGAAAGAGAGAGATAGGCTATATTTCTTGATCTGGAAAAAAAAAATGATGGGGTGTATGGTGCTATGAAAAATGATGTGGGAGGAGAGTTAATAAATTCAGTGAGCAGTTCTCGCCAAGAGAATAATGAGTGTGCGCAAGCAGGAAGGTGGGTCTGCATCCAGTATGTGTAATCTATCCATGGCTGTTTAGTCTCGTCGTGGACGGGACGGTGAAGAAGGTAAATCTAAGGCTCTCGGAGTGAGGTTTTGGTCCACAGGATACCTAGGAAAATGGGGAGGGGGTTTTGGGAGGCGAATCCGTGCTGTTTGAAGATGATACGGCTCTGGTCGCACACTGTGTAGAAAAACCCGGGACTGGTGTCAGAGTCTGAGATAGTGTGTGCAAGGAGGCAGCTGAGATGTAAAGTGAATAAAGGTAAAGTAATGACGTGCTGCAGTAGTGGAGAACTCGGAGGATGTGGAGTGTCTTAGGTAACCGGGAGTGATCATGACAGTGGATGGCATCATGAGCGCTTAAGCGAGTCATAGGGTACAAGAAGAGGTTAAAGTCGTGGGTGCATTAAAAAGCGTGTCGAAGGAGAGGCCATTATCTGTAAGGGCAATGATGCCTATGTTTGGAGGACTATGCCTTGTCCCGACAGTGTTGCATGGATGCATCGCAGATCATATGCTTGAGGGCGATATTTGGTACAAGTCTGGATGATCGTGCATGGGATGACAGTGTAACAGAAAGATGAGGAAGTAAGCGCAGTCTGACTGAGAAGGGTTTTAGGTGTACGGGAAGGGTGAGTTAAGACAAAGAGACTATAATGTGTCTGGAGTGAGGAAACCAAGGAGGTGGAAGAGACCAAGCAGATGGGTAGGTCGAGTGAAGGAGGCTTTGGGGTATCAGAGCCTGAACATTCAGGAGGACGAGAGGCGTAAATTGGATAAAAAATATTGCATGACTTGGTAAATCAGAGACGAAATAGGGGAATACATGCTATCAATGGAGTGAACCGAGACAGATGAAGCGGTGAAGATAAACCCTGGTAGTCCCTTCAGTCCACTACTGATGACTGCGCATAGGTTAACGTGATATTTCGCTCGCGGAAGAAACTCTTAGAAGCTGGACTAGAGTTCGTGAAATTTAACCATGGATGATGGGTTATGGCTTTGATGCGTTATACTATAGACAGCTTGAGATATCCGTCTTTAAAAATAATCAAGTGATGGTTTTGACAACCTTGTTTGTGCTGAATATAATCTTGTAATTTGGGTATTATATACATCACGGGTCGGGTTAGAAACCTGGGAATATATGCATATATATATATTCATATATATACACATTATATACTTATATACACATGAACATATTCATACTTGCTCGCTTTCATTCATTCCCGACTCCACCTTGCACCACAGGAAACAGCACAATATGCATGAAGGAAAGGAAAAAAGATAACTTATACATTCTCTTCTCCTTCCCCACATCCCATCGCCGCGCCCTGCTGCAGCGAGGTGGCGCCAAGAAACAGACGAAGAAAGTACACATCTGCTCAGACTCATGCTCTAGCTGTCATGTATAATGCACCGAAACCACAGCTTCCTGTCCACACCCAGACCCCACAGACCTCTCCATGGTTTACCATGCACGTTTTATACGTCCTGGCTCAGTCCACTGACGGCATGTCGACCCTAGTATACCACATCGTTCCAATTCACTTTATTCTGTGCACGCCTTTCATCCTCCTGCATGTTCAGGCCCCGATCACTAAAAATGTTTTTCGCCATGGTTCTCCTTATTCCCTCCACCTCTGACACATATATTCTCTTTGTCAACCTTTCCTCATTCATTCGCTTCATATGTCCAATCCATTTCAATACACCCTCTTCTGCTCTCTCATCCATTCTTTTTTCTTTTTATTTTCACACATCTCTCTTACCCTTTCATTACTTACCACCTCACACTACATTTATTTCCGCTTCCATGGTTCCATTCGGTGCCAAGTCTACTCCCAGATATCTATGCACTTCACTTCCTCTAATTCTCCTCCATTCAAACTTACATCCCATCTAACCTTTCCCTCAATCCTGCTAAACCTAATAACCTTGCTTTTATTCACATTCATTCTCAGCTTCCTCTTTTCACACACTCTTCCAAGCTCAGTCACTAACTCATGCACTTTCTCTCTCGAATCATCCATCTGTGTTGTATCATCGGCAAACAACTGACTCATTTCCCAAGCCCTCTCATCCCCAACAGACTACATAGTCGCCTATCTCTCCAAGACTCTTGCATTTACTTCCTTGACCCCCCTGTCCATAGGCAAATCAAACAACCATGGTGAAATCACATACACCATCTGCAGACCGACCTTCACTGGGAACCGTTCATTCTCTTCTCTTCCTACTCGTACATATGCCTTACATCCTTAATAAATACGTCTCATTGCTTCTAGCAGCTTACCTCCTACAGCATATATTCATAATAAATTCTACAAAGCATCTCTATCAACCCTATTATATACTTTCTCCAGATCCACAAATGCCACAAACACATCCACCTGTTTCTATGCATTTCTTACACATATTCTTCAAAGCAAATACCTGATCCACACATCTTCTACCACTTTTGAAACCATATTGTTCCTCCCTAATCTGATATATATATATATATATATATATATATATATATATATATATATATATATATATAT
>JAYMFT010204184.1:0-11621 GCA_038088735.1 Panulirus argus | reverse complement strand
TGTATAATATATATATATATATATATATATATATATATATATATATATATATATATATATATATATATATATTACATCACAAGCGTCACAGCAACGGGGTAGTTAAGCTAGCGAAGTGAAGGTAGGTGAATCACTTGGCGGTACTTTCTGATTGCAAGAGCTAGGCATCTGATCTTCTCACCTTGTATTGGTACAAGGCGTTGGGGAACATAATAATTACTATATTGGATGACACCACAGGAATTAAAAAATCGCAGTATTTAAGGAAAGGAATCTTAACGTGGAACCTTAACTGCATAGATGTGGTTTGTCGACCGTATTCTCAAGGTCAGATGTTCTCTCCATACAGTCGAAATGCTACACCGAAAAGCATTGGAAAGGATATGATGTTTGCTTAGTTATGACTGACCTTCATCGATTCATTAAGGTACATTTAAAGAGAGTCTGGTGTTTGCTTGGGGTTGAAATACAAGTGATGGTGAATGATTTATACAGGCAAAAGCTGTTCGATTCAAGCGACTTACGAATATTAAGTTCACGAAAACAAAACGCGATTCGCGTCAATATGTTTGTTCGTCTGCAGACTTAAAATGAGGTGGCTGACAATTTCTTTGCACCTCTTACGTAAACATTGTCCTGTTCCGCTGTTTAAGTCTCCGTTCACCATCCCTGCATTTCCTGACTCCAAAGGAAATATTGTAGCTCAGCATTCATCAGTTTCGTGCCATTTGTAATCAAAAACGTGTCCTAATACATACTCATCCAGAACCTCAAAATACTGTAATATTACAGTATAGTTCTGTTTGGTGTTTAGCATATTTGAAGTTTCGCAAAATTATGAAATAGGTGCATAAATATAACGAAAAAAGAGAAGTCGAATTTTATAATGTCATCTAATTGTCACTTTTTTTTTTAATGTTTTAAATCCAAAATAACGTATTTCTGAAATTACAAATGTATCGACAACCAATTTTAGAAAAAAATTGGACATTATAGAATTTAATGTGTCGTTAATGACAGCATTAGATACTGATACACACAGTTTGCATTCATACTTTTACATCACAGCAACTAGTGACTTTTAGTTTTATCCTAAAAACACACTGGAAGCGAAAAAAAAAACATTGGGAATGGAACAAGATTGTGTTTAGCTTTCATAGATTTGGAAAGAAAAACAAAATCAAAATTTTTAGAGACAGACTTGGGGGAGGGGGGCATTAAAAGACACGTCACTGTGGAACGGACATGAAATTAACACAAACTACTCACCCTCACTGTTGAGTAATGTACTGTCAAGAATTGAGAGACTGAGAGCTAGAGTTTCCGAAGTACAAGCCGGAGTCAAATAGGGAGGGGTACTGAACCCTCTTTTATTCATTGGTAAATGTCTAAAAATGAAACATGAATGAGATAAGGAGGTGATATCAGCACACGCTGATGACGTAGCCGTTATAAATACAATAAACAACTTGAGAAATATCTCCAAACCTTTTTACTGCATTATGATGTACACCACAGCAAGATGATGAAGAATGAGGAAAAATATTGAAAATAATATCTTGAAATGGGTTGCCAAGACAAGACGATAAAACCTCTCCTATAAATTCGTGAGTAAATTATCAGTTTAAACAGCAGGTTCATCAGGCTACAATTGCTGCATGGGTAGGCTGATTGGCAAGCTGTATCACCAGGCATAAGGAGTAAAGGGGGAGACTCCCCTCGATGGATGAAAGATTATGTCAGTAGAAGAGACCGTAAGGGTGCCTGTCAGAAGCTGAGCCTTGCTCCACATGGATTGAGTTGACCATCGGAGTTCTACAGGGTCGTGTTCTGGGACCGTTACTCTTCTTGATGTGTGAACGACTTGCCCGAAGGTATGGACTCCTGTATGATTATTTTTGCAGATTATGCGTTAAGTAATAGGGGAAGTGACGGTATTGGAGGATTGCATCAACTTGCAAGGGCACATTGACAGAACTTCCAAAGTTGGTCTGATACATGGTTGATGAAGTTCAACCCGGGCAAAGTAATGAGGATTTGACTCTGTGAAAGTCCTTGGTACGAACATAGTGTAGTAGAGAATAAGCTGCAGGAATCTGTGTGTGAGAGAGAGACCTGGTAGTGGACACTGTCCCTTACCTTTTGCGGGAGTTCCACCACAGGAGAATAAGTTAATGAGACCAACTTTTTGTTGTTAAATATCAATATTGCATTCATGGATAACAAAAGATTCAGCAGGCTGATCACATCTTGCTTCTCAAGTTTGGTCACCGCACCTGAGAAGCACAAAGAGCTAATAGAGAAGGTCCAGAGGAGGCCAACAAAGATTTTACCAGAATTAAGAAAGTTGAGTTACAGGGAATGGCTATAGAGGCCTTAAAGTTATCCACCTTGGAAAAGAGAAGAATGAGGGTAACCTGATCGCAAACTTTAAGCTTGAAAACAAGCTGGTGGCAAAGACGATGGACAGTTCCTCGAGAGTTGTAGGGGTAGAGAAACCACAGGATATTACAAGAAATTAATCAAGAAAAGTTACAAAAGATGTGAAATACTTTTTTATTATAAGACTGTTGGATGAATGGACTAACTGACGTAGTTAATGAGGAGAGCATATAGAAATGACTGTAGAGACTGTTCAAGAGATGGGTCCCCACGACTGTCAAACTCTCTCGCCGTACAGTGAATGTGTACATATTTACAAAGAACGGACTCGCACGTTCTGCCCTGCTACAGAGGAGCCATTTACAGCACACAACAAACGTTGAGACACACCACCCGACGCCTGGCTTCCCGCGGTGACCTTAGTCCACAACCAAATGTTCAGAGTTCGCCACCTTCGCCAGGTAGTGGCGCTTCAAGTGCACGGGCGTGGCAGAGGGATGAAGCCGAGCTGGACACAGGGGACACTTGGCCAGCCCTCGGTGGCACCGCTGGTGGTGTCGAACCACCGCCTCCACGTCCCGGACCACGCGACGGCACACTACGCACGCCACGGGTCCTTCGTCACTCTCCTCTTGCAAAATGTTCGTCTCCTGCACCCAGCAGGCCGTCCGTTTTCTTCTGTTGACGGTAGGGTTGGACGCCAGGCGCGAGGCACTCAGGGTCTCTCTCCGCGTCCATGATGGTCTCGTGGTTCCTCCGTCCGAAGAGGAGGAGGAGGAGGAGGAGGAGGAGGACGAGGAGGAGGACGAGGACGAGAGGCTTCCGCTCTCGTAGTCTCCTCCTCCGACGGGACGTGACATGCTACTGGAAGGCCCTTCGGCCCCCGAGGAGCTGGAGTCTTCCGGGACGCGCTTCTCTTGCAGCTGGCGGGTGGCGAGTTTCCTAATGCGCTCGCTCCTTCGGGTGGGTGGTCTCCTCCCTCCTTCTCCGTCCGCCACGGAAGGAGAGAGCCTGCAACACTTGGCCCGCCTCGTGACCCGTCCCTCAGGGGCTTGCACGACCGGAGGGCGAAGCCTTTTCTCAGCAACCTGTAATTTGTATATAAAGACTTTAAAATTCCCAAGTTAGTAGTTATCTTCCTGTCCTTATCATGCAACATTTTTAAGGGTACTTAAAAATACCTTAAGATGGATGAACTAAGATGTTTACTGCAATAATCTGCTTGCTATGTCTGGACCAAAATTATGGCCATGACCATATTATCTCAGAGAACCTCTACGTATTTGCTGTTTCCCTACGTTGGCCTGAGGCTTCCAGAATGGAAATTCATGCAATAAAAACCACAACGCAGAATTTTACGTGGATTGTAAAAAAAAGTCTTTGACCAGTCTGCAATAAATTTCAGTCCCGCAATGCAAAAATGTATGAATGACACTCGTTCTTCCGTAACGTAATCTTTCGCACGACCATCGAGTACTGTGGCATTGTGGCCCACAACTTGACCACTATGGCCCAGATCAATGGCCAGGTTTGTCCTACTCAAACGTCGTACCGTCGTTATGTTGCAGGGGTTGAAATGTTGTGGTACTGTTGCAAAAAAAAGAAAAAAAAATTGTTTGACCAAATTTGCCTAAGGAGTATCCGTAAATGACTCTATCGTCTTCGCTCAACCTTTCGGGAAGAAAAAATTACGAAAAATTTACAAAAACGATCAAAAAAATAATGCGTTTTCGTTCTCCTTTACGTTAAGTTTTTGGGATACCTCAATCCTGTAGATATGGTATGATCGTATTCTGAAATTTTAAATACTTCCTCGTTAAGATATTGTGCCCAGCTTGAAGCCTTGAGAATAACGGTACGTCCCTTGATCACGACGGTACGCACTTTGAGCATTACGGTACGTTCCTTTGAAGATGGTACGTAATTTGAGCATTACGGTACGTTCCTTTGAAGACGGTACGTAATTTGAGCATTACGGTACGTCCCTTTGAACACGACGGTACGCTCTTTGAGCATTACGGTACGTCCCTTTGGACACGACGGTACGCATATAATCATGACGGTGCGTACCTTGAAGTCGATAGTTTGAAACTTAATTGACAGTCTTCTTTGGTCAGGTCAAAGTTCACGGCCTTGTAACCCAAGGGTGGGTCGCTAGTACCGCCCGTGCTTAAGGGACGACGCCCTGTCGTACCGAAGGGCCTCATCGTCGTCGTCGTGATCAAGGGTCGGTCGTCGTGCCCATGGGTCGTCGTTGTACCCACCCACACACACTTCACAACATCACTTACTATGAAACACCTTATGGGGGGTGGAGACGACAGCCTGACGACACAGCTCTGTCGTCGACCGTGGGGTTCAGGAGGAGGCGTAGGAGGATTCGAACTCTCGCCCTCGCCCAGCAGAACGCCCCACGGGATGGGGTTGCAACGGGCCAACTCGACAGGGATGACAATGTGGAGTCCAGACACGACATCTATGGCGACCAGAGGTATGGTGTCCCGCCAGTCCACCAGCAGCGACAGGTCGAAAAGGAACTCGACCTGCAATTCTTCCTGAGGTTCGGGAGTCGGACGTTTCTCCCACCGAAGTGTCCCAAGTCTTTGCCATGCCGGAGGGGCATTCGTGGTGTATGTGGCTAGGGCGCTCCCGAGGGTTCCTCCATCTGTCGCGCGGGCCGTCGGCTTGTTCTCCTCCACGGAGGAACTATCTCTGTGGGTGTCCGCCAGGAGTCCATGGAAAGACGGTAAGGCTACTGTCGCAGGTGCTTCGCGCCGCCGGGGAGCATCGCGAACACCTACGGCTACATCGCGTCCACTGGCGGGCCTGAGACATTCGGGTGCAGATGTCGTCGGCCGCTCTACACACGCCCGTGAAGTCGTGGTGGCGTTCTTTGTCCCACTGCAGCAGCTGGCGCCGAACCACAACCCTGCCGGAGGATGCCGCCCCCTCTGTCTTCCCGACGAAGGAGCATCGCGAGAATCCCCTCCGTAGCGTGCACTCGGACCAGCACAGAAATCCTGTTGGTCATCCAGAGTTCGGCTGTAATCCTGAGAGAAGGTGCTGGCGAGGCAGTCCTCCAGTAGGGCCAACTCTCGCTCGGTCAACAGGCTGTCTAAATACACTTCCCTGGAGGCAGCGGAACGCCTACAGTCACCCTTACTGTTGGAACCAGTTTGGCCCAGCTTTTCATGCCGGTCTATACGACAACCACCCTTGACGTATAAGCTTGTTAGTTTCTCCGTTGCGTCTTCCTGTTGTAGTACCTCTCTCCGACCACTTGTAGGTACTCTAGGTCCACAGTTGTCCACACACTTTGAACAGTTACCATTTCGTTCTACATATTCGAGCACTGGCACTCTAACGTCCCCAGAAGTGCGGGATGTTGAGATTATATTGCGACAACAGACGGTGTCGCGCGCCATTCCTGCGACATTTCCATTACGAGAGTCGTGGGTCAGTGAGGTGACTCTCCTCCCCTCTGACTGGCGATGTCTCTGGTCAACCCGTTGGTGCTGCTCTCGTTCCCCCTGTGGCCGGTGGTAGAGTTTCTTCCGCCTCCTGAGCACAGCCTTCCTCTTCTTTTCCAGCCCAGGACTTAGGGCGTACATGGAGGAGAAGGAGGAGGAGAGGAATCCCCTTCCTCGACACTCGTCTTCGGAAAGTGGGTCCTCCTGTAATACACCATCCGGGTCTGAGGCTTCTGGGTCGCTTCTCAGGTCAACTGTGGCCCCGCCGTCGCTGCTTGCATTAACCGCGTTCCTAACGTCGCCGTCCGAATCGTGCGGATCTTTGCCGGAACCGTCCAGACTAAGGGGATCTTGGAGGTTCGTGCTCGGATTGACTGGATCCTCGATGTCCTCGTTTGAAAATATAAACACAGTTCCATTGAACTTGACGATCTCCTGAAGAAGATGAACTTCCTCGTCTCTTCCCTTCTGGGAGACTTTGGTTTCCTCGTCTCTTTTTCTATAGTTGCTGGAACAACATGACATCAGAGGCGCATCTTCGAATTCGGGTCTTACTAGTTCCCGACCCACACCAAAGGCGTTCGAATAGATGTTCGGAGTTTCTTGGGACGTCGGCTCGGCCAGGTCTTTCCCTCTCTGCCGTTCGTTCAGACAGAGTCTGTTTATCACAGTGCAATTCGAGTGCTGTCGAGTCGCGACGATGCCCTCAAACTCTCGGTCTTTGACTGACGATGGTAAGGTCGGCCTCGCTAAGGGCGTCTCTCCATTCTCCATGCTGTAGGGGTAGAAGTCGTCGATTAAAACCGTGTTGTATGATATGGTGCGCTAAGACGCTGAATCAAAACAAATGCAAATGGTCGGTGCTTTATGTAAAAAGGCGTACTACACACACACACTCTCTCTCTCTCTCTCTCTCTCTCTGTCTCTCAACAGAGTAATGGTAAATATCTAGGTAATCAGCGCTTACTGTGTAAATGAAGACGTAGAAGTAAGAGTGAGGGTAGTTAAGTAGTGGAATAAGGACATCAGAGAGTCTGTAAAAAAAAGCGGGGGGCGGGGCTAGAGTAAGTGGACCGCATCTGCAGGGAAGGAGTCGGTGTTATTAGGAAGAGGGCAAGAAGAAATCAGCAAGGGGTCAAGAGGAAGGTACGAGTGCCGAAAGTTGGAGCAATTCAGACGTGGGATGAGCGAGTATCGATAAACTTAAGGAGAGTATAATGAAATGTTTCACAAGATGAACAGTGTGACGAGAGCAAAGAGGACAAAAAGGAAAGGTGGTTGGGGAAGTAATAGCAGACAAAGAGGTAAAGAAATCTGGATCATGATGAATTGTTGAATGTGATATATCATAAGGCGAACACGGTGTGCTTTGGACCTGAGATGGTACTGTACAGAGTATGTCACGGTATGTGTTATGGTGAAAAGAGAAAAAGTAGAGAAAGTACTGCGCGAGAAGAAGTGTGGCAAAATGCCAGTAGTGGATGGGATTGCAGGTGAGTTTCCTAAGACAGGGAGTGACAGAATTACTGATTGGTTATATTAAAGCTGTTCAGCATTTGTATGGCCCAAAGTGAAGTGCTTCCTGATTGCCAAAATGCAAGACGCCAAGGGAAACAAAAGTGAATTTTCGAGTCGCAAATCTGTCGTGTATGTCTGATAAGGTGTGTGGGGAAAGTGGTGACAGAGACGATGTTAGCATGCAGAGGGTACATGATTGGGAAGGAGCACTGTGACTACAGAAGACATGTGCAGGATGCTTGGAGCAGGTGTTTTCGCTTTGAAGAAGGCGTGCGAGAAATACATGAAGAAAGAGATTGAACTGCACTTGGCAATCAAGGATCTGAAAAGAGCGTATGATATGGCTGAGAATAGTGCCGTTTACTGGGTGCAGCCATACTAATGTGGTTGGAATATACACATAACGAATTTATCTATACTACTGCAGTTGGAACAGAAGAAATTCGCGCCTCCTTTAGGTAACTAAAGCTGGAGGAATTCCGGGGCACTTCCTCTGTCTGGGTAGTGAGGCGTGAGCGTTGGTGGTTGATCAGTGCGCGCGTGGCATATGGGACTGTCGGTCCATACTAGTGGTTCATCGTGGCCCAATCGCTGGTCCGGAGATGGTCCATGTGTTTCCTCGTCCGTGTCTGAATGATGTGGGATGTCTCCGGACTCGGAACGAACTGGTGAAGACGCCATTGTTCTCGACTACGCACTGGAACAATCGGGAGAGCGAGGAACGTGGCAAAACTTTGGAGTATTAGGTCAGCGTGTAGTACAGGTCGCAAGCGAATAGCGCGGGGCTCTCGGTTGGGCTGGGCGCGTGACGTAATCCGGCGTCACGAAATGGCGGCCGCTACCCAGTACCGCGTCCTTGACCTTGGCACGCTGTTTTGACGCCGTGAAACGCCCCACAAGGACTGTTAGACACCTTCCACTCCACTGAGCACGTTCACTGTAACACGTCACTGAGCAATGACACCGTAAAACGTCACGATATACAATGATCACTGCACTGGGCTGGCGTTACTGTCTTATGGCGTCGTGCTAGGAGAGGACGCGTTCGAGACGAAATCTAGTCAATACTCTGATTTATAGTCTTAAAAAGTACTCACTGCGCCATGTACTTTACTCACTGTGTTGAGTGATTAGTTTGTAGGTTCTAATGAAAAAGATTTTCTTACAGAGAAGATTATATTGAGATATACAGGGTAGGGAGTGAGCTATGCGTGACCGATTGCGTCGACGCCCGGGACTTGACTAAACTTACATAGCGTGATGTACTACAGAAAATGGGAGGCCAGATATATCTATACAAGACACACTAATACAAATGGTACATGTTACATAAATGCGTCTCTGTCTGTCTTATATCACATATCTACAGTAGCCTTACGACATCGCAGCTTCATCGCGATGGTTATATTAGGCTACTTTACCTTAGGGTTAAGATAAGTTAGCTACAAGCTAATTTCATTGGCTAGGATAAAGAATTCGAACTCTGTAAAGTTCCCAATAAACAACTTATATAAATCTGGAAGAAACACATCAACATATTCCTTATAGGTAGTGCAGGTATTTCTGACTCGGAACACGTAATTTGAAACAATTTTAAAGCTCACTTTACAATAAACGTGATAGCGGGGAGGGCTGTGAAATAAGGGAAAACGCGGGAAAAGAGTAATTGTGCACTTCTAGAAATGACTAAAACCTTCAAAGCCGAATCTAGCATTCCTTGGCAACCTGATTTTCGATAACATTTGAAATAAAGGTGAATGTTATGACAATGTTATGGCATTGTTTGTATTTAGTCGCTGGGAGGTTCATTCGCTGAATGTGTTTGCTCTGTTTGCTGAGTGTGTTTACTTCCTGCCACTGCGTTTAACATTATGGCTGAAGATAACGACAACGTTGCTATATTTTCACTATACTATCGAAAATCTTAGGTTCTGCTGGTTTCTAGTTTTGTTGCACTTGTATCTCACATTTTCATCGGTCATTGTGGGCATTCCTACTGATATTTTCTCAAAATTCGTACGTGAAAATAAAACTCCAAATCAAGCTACCCCAGTCTGTCACTTTTACTAATTACACAGAGTCTACTTAAATGCCCTTCCATATCCATGTTATTTCTGCGGTGCCTCTAAACTGGAACCTTACCGATACTTCAACGTACTAATTGGTGTGGTTTTCGTTTGGTAAGGTCAGGTTAGGTTCGTTTAGGGAAAGGATAGGTTAGGCTAAAGTAACCAGAAAAAAATAAAGTTTGTTAAAAATTACGATATCCTGATGTTAAAATTACTATCAAAATTATATCATAACATCACGATACATTAACATCAATAACATCTTTCTCTGCCTAGTTTAACATTAAAATTACGATATCCTATCATCAATACCCACGATATACTAACATCAATAACATCAATATCTGCTAGTATTAACATTAAAATTACGATATCTTAATATCAGTATCATGAATCTATGCCTTGTAACATCTTTACCGTCAATCTCTGCCTAGTCTTAACATGGTTATTGCTCCTTGAGAGCGATTGGATTTTTTTTTTTTCAGGGTTGCACGTTTATCTTCGGTTTTTAATTCTTTTTTTTTATGGAAAAATATCCCGCTAGCACTTTTTTCTTTATCGATTGGTGCCGTATAAAGCGCATGGAACGATGTCCACTATTACTCTTTGCACTAGGAATTCTGTGATCCATCACACAATCGAAATACATAACCAAATCCAAATAAAGTGTACTAACACATAATAATCAGGTCTTTAAATACATGTCAAACGTTGTTTGGTTTGCAACCTTATCAGTAAGACTGAACCATGTTCACGCTTGCAGGTGACATATAATTATTTGCACTATCAAATATAAGTTAAATCTATGTCTACATGGCACATTCGGTAGTTAAGGAGAGATTTTGATTATTATCCTTTGCGTTTTCCTTTGTAATATATCATTTAACAAGAAGTTTATCCTCGACTTCAAAACTTCTCTCATTTTTTTTTTTGTTGGTCGTTGAAAGGAAAAAGTATTTCAAATTACAACGCAAATGTTTAATACTATCCTCCTTGTAAGTTAATGCACGCACATCCCAAAATTACACTTTAAACAATTAAAGGATAAAGCTCTAAACGTTATTCAATCGATTCTACAGCTGAATACATAACTCAAGCGAACTGACTCATTCGTACTTCCTCAAAGCCCTGCCGAAACGAGCAGTGACATTTTTAGTGTATCTGTTTACCATCAAGAGGTATTCGCTCAACAGAAAACACAAAATCGTACATCTCGAAACACACTCACTTTCCTGTATCAATTGGTGTGAATTGGAAGAGATCATTGTAGCCATTCTACATAACACACAACAGTCCTCGAAACTGATCTTACAGCTGAGCGAATGTAAACATAAATAATACCGGAGAGCATTCACAAGTGAATTAATTACTCTCACAAAGCTAATCTTTGTACAAAAAATTAGTTTTTCATTGTACAGAAATGATTGAATGACTTAGTGATTATTCTATGGAAAACGCGCACTCTGAATGAAAGTATTTGAATACTTTGATTTTTTTTCTCGCATTCAAGAATTAGAATTGATTGAATACATGAAATATACTGTTATACTTATTATACGATATGTGTTTAATTTGTTTCTATTTTTAAGACTTGCATATTTCTTTCATATTTTTCTACGCTTCTCGTTTCACTGAAGCAAAAGAAAGTAAAGATCATGAATGCTAATCAGCTGTTGTGGGGGAGGGGAGGCCACCAAATTTCGGCATTACAGTAAACAAAGTTTCTGTGGAAAATTTGTTAGAAAATCTTGAAATGTTGAAAAATGCTAATTCGCGTGGATTTGTTTTTAGATCTCTTGTTGTTTATATGGCAAGTGAGACTTGGCAAAGAGAAAACGGGAATTCTAAGAGTTCTAATGTTTTCACTGGTACGCTCAGCTGACCCATTCTCCAACTTTTCGCAAACTAGTAAGCATGGACTCCCGTGGTGTAGTGGTTAGCGTTCCTGACCGTGACGCATTCATGGGCCGCCCGCCCGGGGTCGAGCGCATACGTTCGAGTCCTGTTTGAAGCACTCGGTCCACAGTCAACCCAGCTGTTCATCTTCCCCTACGGATTGGTCGATAAAATGGGTACCTGGCTCAGGCTAGGGTATATATATATATATATATATATATATATATATATATATATATATAAAGCGTTAATGGGATGGCCTTGATTAGGGCATCAGCTGCCCGCG
>JAYMFT010204173.1:0-11621 GCA_038088735.1 Panulirus argus | reverse complement strand
TGAGAAGGTAGAGAGTTCCAGAGCTTCGACATGTAGGGAAAGAAGCAGTTATTAAAACGGCACACCCTTGAGTTGCCAATGGCCACACAATAATCATGTGACGCAGAAGCTTGCCTCTTTTGTCTTAGTATGCCAATCTTGCTTATTTTCATTGATTTTTTTTTATCATTTTGCTCTAACAGAAATTTCTGAGTATTTGTGAATTACTATTTGGCTTTCCTTAAAGAAAAGAAAATACCGTTTTACAAAGCAGATTACTTTATATTACAATGGAACATTTTTAGCTCAACTGTTTGGTAGCAGTGTGTTGTCTGCAGATGGGGCAGTATTATTTGACAAAAAAAACTCTCTCTCTCTCTCTCTCTCTCTCTCTCTCTCTCTCTCTCTCTCTCTCTCTCTCTCTCTCTTCTTTGTGTGTTTGTGCGCTCAGGCTGGGGTATTGAAATGTGCATGGATGTAACCAAGATGAGAAGAGATAGGTAATATGTTTGTGGAAAGAAACCCGAGTATTTGGGCTCTTAAGTGAAACAAAGATCAAGTGTAAATGGAAAGAATGGTTTAGAAATATCATAGGAGTAAAGCCAGGGGTTTGTAAGAGGACTAGAGCTAAAGAAGGAGTAGCATTACCCATGAAGCAAGAGTCTTGGAAATTTTAGATTGATGTGAGTAAAATTTGAAGTGGATGGCGAGAGATGAGTGATTATTGGTGCTTATGCACCTGGCCATGAGAAGAAAGATCATGAGAGGCAAGTATTTTGGGAGCAGCTGAGTGAGTGTGTCATCAGTATTGATGGAAGAGACTGGGTATTAGTGATGGGTGATTTAAATTCAAAGGTGAGTAATGTGGCAGTTGAGGGTATGATGGGGGGGGGGTCATGGGATATACATTGTTATAAATAGAAATGGTGAAGAGCTAGTGGAGTTGTGTGCTGAAATAGCCTGGTGATTGGGAGTACCTTGTTTAAAAAGAGGGATATACACAAGTATATGTATTTGACTAGGAGAGATGGTCAGCGGGCATCATTGGATTACTTATTGATTAATAGGTGTGTAAAAGAGAGAATTTTTGATGTAAATATGTTGAGAGGGGCAGCTGGTAGAATGTCTCATCACTATATAGTGGAGGTGAGGGTGAAGATATTTAGAGATTTTCAGAGTGGTGAAAATAAGTTAACTTGGAAAATAGACTTGTGTGAAGAAATAATAGGATAGATTCAGTGTAGAATGGCAAAAGGTGACAGTAAATAAAACAAGGGAGTGGGCTAGGAATGGGATGTATTTAGGGAAGCAGTGATGGCATGTGCAAGAGATGTATATGGCATGTATAAGGTGGGAGGTGGGCAGATTAGAAAGGGTAGTGAGTGGTGGGATGAAGAAGCAAAGTTGTTAGTGAAAGAGGAAAGAGAGGCATTTGGGTGTTACTGAAAAGGAAGGAGTGCAAATGATTGGGAGATTAATAAGAGAAAGCAGTAGGAGTTCAAGAGCAAAGTACCGGGATTGTAAAAAGAGGGCATTGTTGATTTATGTTAGAAATAATTATCACCAGTTCCCTGTACGTTTTCACCCACTTGATAAGAATTTTCTACCTTGCAGTCATTTCGCAAGGATAATGACGATTTCAGGAGTCGAGGTTTCCGAGGACGGGACAGGGGCAGGGATGGTCGATCTGACAGAGATAGAGATGACTACTCACGATCATCGAGGAGGTAAGCAAATAATTTTCTGTACTCTCCTAGATTTTGAAGTATATACTACATGAGTCTGAAACTCTTCAGAGCCATGCCACAGAAAAGAAAGAAAGAAGCAAAACCACTTCCCCCTCTTTTTCCAAGCCTTGCCATCTCAAATGCTGTTTGGAGATGATTAACTTACTTTTTTTGTTGAATGTATCATCCTTCTTTCGTATCATCTTGAAAAGTTTACTTAAAAGTTTCTGTAATTTTTTTTTTTATGCCTTTTATGAATTCTGTCTCTATCTGACAGAGTCCTGGGGCATGATTTTGAAAAAGTTTTTCACTCCAATCAAAGAAATCTCTAAGTAATCTCCATTATCTAAGCAACAGTACTATTGTTTCTCATGATAATGAGAGCAGTTAGGTGTATTGCAGTCTTTACCCTTTTTTTTTACTCCCATTTACCTCTGTGTGAAGAAAAGTGTGTTATTAGTCTCATCAAAGAAAGATGCTGAAAGGAGACAGGGATTAAGGGGCTCTATTACACCTGATCTCAAAGGAACAGTTTTCAAGGGCTTTGGCATTCCTTCAGTACTCCTCTGAAAAGAAAGATCATTAGTGTATCTAATTTTGACTGCTGGAGGCAAGGGTGTCCTTTCATGGCGGCCCTTTTGAGGCCTACTGAACTGGGTCGTCCAGCAAGTTCCACTCGAATAGTTCCATGCGAGTCTGGAAGTTTTTTCAGTGGGGTTATTTAATGTTGAGAAAAAGTTTGGTGTAGAGTTGCAAATCACCATGATGTTTGTCAAGAAAGTTTTGAACATCACTGGATTGGCTATTATGGATTACTGTGCAGAAATGATTGGCAGAGAAATCATAGACCCTGCATGGGACCATGACAGTTTTTCTTGTTTAATAAAAGGAATGAAACGAATGATATTGGACCTGTATTTACACCCACCTCTCATAACACAGGTTCAAGATGACCACTTCACAGAATGTCAGTCAGACCTTTCATTTAAAAGCAGGACAGTCATCCTAGACTTAAAGAATGGACACCTTCAGGCATATTCCAGAATTTCACAGAATGAGGAAAATTTTTGTCCATCAGAATTTTGGCACAGACCTGGCAGTTCTTGCAGTGTCCCCAATATCCAGAGTTTTTTGCAGCTCTGCTCCAAGAGTGACATCTTGTTAATCAGTAACTTTGTGATGTCACTTAACAATCTTGTGGTGATTTTGACTTCAAATAGGAAGGAACCAGACAAAGGCTTTGAGTCCTGAGTACCTTAATTCCAAACTGGAACTTTACATTGCTAGGAATAGATTGGAGCACTTTGGCACTCTTCCCTGGGGACAGGTCCGATTGCCTTACTCTCCCAAACCTTGGGGTCATGCCATTAACTAAAGAAATTTTTGGGAATATCCAGTTTTGCAGCCTGTACAATGACACGGTGAGGCTGCAGGTCAAATATTTATCTTTTGGGGAAATAAATCCCTCCCTCTAGGAAGCCTGATCCTTCCTTAGGAACTTAACGGTTATCTAAGTTGGTAAACCATTGTAGAGAACCTCCTATAATCCGTGCCTCAAAGACCTCCTGTAGCTTTTCTGATGGTTAGAATGGATTCATTGGTCACATGATAGGGATTTCCATTCTTTGGAAGGTGATGTTGTTTGTGCCCTTGGATTGAGGTACATCGCTGTTTCTTAGTGTGTATGTGTGTGTGTGTTTTTACTCCAGTCATAGACAAAAGTTCACATCAAGTCTGGGCCTTAATTGAAATATAGAAAGAAATATTAAACAGAAAAAGAAAAGGCAAGGGAAAGTATTTACAAATGTTTGAGAAGGTGAAAGACCTGACTTTTGAAATGTGCCAGGGCATAGTTATTGGGAAAAACATGAGAAGGTAGAGAGTTCCAAACCTTCGATATGTACGGCAAAAAGCAAGTATCAAAACGGCTGTTGGTCCCATAGTTATTCATATCCCAAAATATATTGAGCCCAAGTTGCAGAATTTTATTTTTGATGGACAACATTTTGGCTGTCTGCTGCCCAGTAACCAAGTCTCCTGCAAATACTAGCCTTCCTTGAGTAAGTGGGAAAGATTCTCTTCCTGGTTATGTCTAAAGGCCTTCCTCATCAAGCCTCATATCTCCAAGAAGTATGTGATGTCTAGGCAGATGCCTTTTCAAGATCAGACACACCAACAAAAATGTCAGTAAGGAGGGAGGCTCTCAGGTGGATCCTTTCCTTAGGAATGGCACCCTTGGCAGATCTCTTTGCCACTAGAACCAGTACAAATGAATGCAGTTCATTCTGACAGACAGGTAGTAAGGAAGCAGTGAGACATGAGCTGTTGATTAGGATTTATTTCACAAAGTATTCTCCTGAAGAAGAGTTGTCAGAACATATATAGAATTAAATCTTGACAAGGAACTTATGTCTCATTGATGCTTTACTACCTACCAGAGCTAGAACATTGCTCTTGATATATGTTTCTCCAGCCTTAGACATCGGTATTTGCAACAGATGCTCTGCCCCTGGATTAGTATTTTGGAACCAGTTTATCATTTTCCTCGAATACATCTGGGAAAGTTCTCATGTTGTTGTTTTGGGATTTGATAATGCCTAGAGCCCCACATATAGGACACACAAACTCACTGCCAAGACTCCTTGGTTTATGTTTACTACAGGTTCTTTGAGACCAACTCAGCCTTTTACTGACCGAGTTTTTGAAATTTACTTATAAGATTTCACAAATACTTCTTCAGGTGGGGGTTTGGAAAACACCCAACATAGCTGTAGTCTATTTAAGACAGTACCATTGGTATGGAAAGTCCCTCAGTCCATTGAAGAACATGCTGAGTCAGATGTGGCTGCAAGCTTGTTTGGAATACTTTTCTAGCCTTTCTCCCAACAAGAATAGGTAATATGTAGTATTTGGTTGGCAGCCAATGACCAGGGAGGTATATTACCAGTACCACCCACCTGGGTATTGGGAGGGTTAGTGATGACTGCTTAGTGAGCCAGCACTTCAGTGGTTTTCAAGTTGCAGTCCTCTGATCCAGGTAGCTGTCTTTTCTTTCTGCCTTACCCACATGTGGACTACTGGCATTATGTCCACAAACATACTGTCCACAAACATACAATCTCTCTTTCTCATTCTTTGTAACTCTAGATTTTCCTGTGGTGAGCACTATGCACTAGCCCTGCCTTTTTGGGAAATGGTAGGAGCAATAGATATAAGTAGTAGGTAGGAACATCTATTAGGACTTGAGTTGCCCTCTGCCAGTGCCTGTTAAGGGTGAGGCACTAAAAGTTAAGAAGCGGTGCTGGAGTTCTCTAGTTAAGGACAGTCTATTGCCTTGGCCGTCCCTGAAGAACTTTTATATCAAGGTCATTTTGGTATTAATCTATTGTCCAGTGTTTGAGATATACTTCTTTATCCCAAGTATGCCAGTCAACCTCCCTGTCCCCTGCATATTCAGGCCCCAATCACTTTAAATAAAAAATTTTTTCACTCCCTCCTTCCA
The DNA here is from genome assembly GCA_038088735.1 of Panulirus argus. Lineage (NCBI taxonomy): Eukaryota > Metazoa > Arthropoda > Malacostraca > Decapoda > Palinuridae > Panulirus > Panulirus argus. The sequence goes on along the minus strand of JAYMFT010204173.1, from coordinate 6,413 downwards.
TCCCTAAATTTGGTCTCCCCCTTCTTGTCTCACTTCTGACACATGTATCGTCTTTGTCAACCTATCTTCACTCATGCTCTCCATATGTCTGAACCATTTCAGCACAACCGTCTTTGTCAACCTATCTTCACTCATGCTCTCCATATGTCTGAACCATTTCAGCACAACCTTTTCAGGTCTCTCAACCACACTCTTTATGTTGTTGCTCCGCTTTCTTATCCTTTCATTACTTTGTCGATCAGCCCACTTCGCACTACATGTTGACCTCAAATTTCATTTCCAACACATCCACTTATCCTCATCTATAGCCCATGCCTTGCATCCATAAAAATTCTTGGGACTGCTGAAACTTTCAAACATACCCATTTTCACCCTCTCAGATAATGACCTCTCTTTACCCACCTTCCTCATTTCTCCCAGAGCTTTCACCCCCTCAACCACTTTATGACTCAGTGCTGTTTCCAGTCAAAAAGGTGAAAAATTATTTATATATCCAGAAAAATAATAAAAAAAATGGTGGTAGAGTTGGAATTGCTATGTATCAGTAATGCTTTGATGTGTAAGTGTAATAGTAAGAAGCAAAGAAACAGTGGATTAAGATTTTAAAAGAAAGTTGAGTGAAAAGTTTAGGAAAAATAAGAAATTGTACTGGAAGGAGGAGATAAAAGAAAAAGGTGGATGTAAGAGTGGAAATGTTAATGTGAGAAGTAAGGAAAGGGCATTAATGAATTAAAAGAAATGAAAAGAAGATGGAGAGAGTATTCTGAAGAACTGATTAATGTAGGAGAAGGTGAAGCAGCAGTTGTTATATGCATGGTTGTGGAGGATGAAGGGAAGAAGATACAAGTGCTAGGGTCTATAGCATAAAGTGAGGTAAGAAGGGCAATAATGAGGCTGAAGGAAGGAAAGGTGCCTGGAGTGGATGGGATTACAGCTGAAATGCTGAAGTATGGAGGAGAAAGTGTGATAGAATGGATGCATCTTATATGTAATTTATCATGGAAACAGAAGGTTGTGCCTGAGGATTGGGTGAAAACTATTATTGTTCCATTATTCAAATGAAAAGATGTTAAGGATGTATGTAGCAATTATAGGGGAATAAGTATGTTACATATATTAGGAAAAGTGAATGCAAGGATGTTAATTGATAGAGTGATGGATGTGACTGAATGCAAATTAAGCAAGAAGCAAGAGGGGTTTTACAAAAGGTAGATGTGTAGATCAGATGTTTGTGGTGAAATGATTGTGGAAATGTATTTAGTGAAAGGTACAAAGCTGTATGCAGCTTTTGTGGTCGTGGAGAAAGCGTATGACAGAGTTGATTGGAATGCTTTATGGGAAGCATTAAGGGTATATGGGGGGTAGGGGGATAACTGTAGAATGGTGTGAAAGCCTTCTACAGAGGAGCAAATGCATATGTAAGAGTGATTGGAGAGTTGAGCAAAAATTTTGGTATACATTTAGGTGTGAAGTAGGGTTGTGTGATGACACCATGGCTTTTTAAAATATATATGGATGGAGTGATGAGAGAGAGGAAAGCAAAACTAGGGAAAAGGGGTGCAGAGATGGAGTGTGGCAGTGAGATATGGTGGATAGTGACAAACCTTTTGGTGAATGATTCTGTGTTGTTTGCTGAAAGTGAAGAGGAGTTGAGAAGGTTGTAAGTGTGTTTAATGATGTGCGTTAGTGTAGGTGATTGAAGTTTTGGTGGGGAGAAAGACTGGAAGTGGTGAGGGAATTTAGTATTTAGCAGCTATCTTGGGTAAGATTGGTGATGTGGAAGGAGAGATAAGGGAGAAAGCAGTACTGGGTAGAATGTTGTTGGTCCCTTAATTGCATGAAGAAGGGTAGAGGTGTAAGTATGGAAGTGAAGAGAGGATTAAGGGACAGCATATTCCTCCCGACTGACCTATGTAGCTGAAACATGGACATGGAATGAGTCACAGAGGTCAAGAATCTATAATCTGGAAATGAACTTTATGAGAGCTAGATGGAATAACACATTGTGTGCCATCCAGATTGCCTTACTTGTGTTCATATGAACTAGTAGAACAGTGTTTGATATCAATTAAGAAAAGATTCATAGCCAAAGAAAAAACATGATTATTTTTCCGTTGTGCTCTTACCACATCAATCTCACATACAGGATCAAATTAGATACCAAAACAGTAAAGAGAAAATACTGTTTCTGCTATGAGATGAATTTTCTTTTTATGTTGAAGGCTCCAGTCATGAACAAAAGTCCACATCAAGGCATGGCCTTTATTGAAATTTAGAGAGAATTATGAAATGTAAAGAGAAAAGACAAGGGAAAGTATTTACGAATTTTGGAGGAAGTGAAAGACTTGTCTACTGAAATGTGCCAGGCCATAGTTATTGGGAAAAACATGAGAAGGTAGAGAGTTCCAAAGCTTTGACATGTAGGGAAAGAAGTAGTTATCAAAATGGCCCACCCTTGAGTTGCCAGTGACCACACAATAATCATGTAATGCAGCAGCTTGCCGAGTATTGCATGGTTTGCTAGTGGTGTGGGCACACAAGCAACCAGCTCTCAGGAGCAGAAACCAAAGTAATACCTATTGAAGAGAGAAAGTAAACCAACATTGCAGCATAGGGCAAGGGGGTTAAGTTTAGAAGTTATCCTAGAACAGGTTATAAGTGAGATCACTTTTGACTCAACTCTGTCAAGTAAGCATACAGTGTTAGAAAAACCCCAAATGTGAGAGCGGTACTCCGTACAAGGATGAATGAACCCCTTGTATAAACGGAGCAACTGTTTAGAAGAGAAGTTTTGACATCTAAACAGGACACCCAGTTTCTTAGCAGCAGACTTAGCTATTCCAGTAATGTGGGGTTTTCAAGAAAGAGTGGATGTTACATTAATACCAAATATGTTCATGAAGTCAAGAGGTGAAATTACAGCACCATCAAAGGAGAGATGAGAGTTGAGAGTTTTTGATAGAGAGTTGGGTTGAAACTGGGTCTTTGGAGGCATTACACTTAAAAAGATTTTGTGTACCCCACTGAGATATCCTTTCCAAGTCAGAGTTTATTGAGGAAGCTGTGTTAAGACAAGATGCAGATCAAGTGAGAGAAGAGGGAGCAGAATTGAATGATGTGGATGAATGCAGTATTGAGTCTTCAGTATATGAGTGCATTGGATTATTTATGGCAGAGAGGAAATTGTTGAAAAAAAGGAGATAAAGTGTAGGGGAGAGAACAGAACCTTGAGGGACACTGCTGTCGGTGGAGAAAAGGGGGAGGCTGATCTATCAACAACCACAGAGATAGATCGGCCAAAGAGGAAGGTAGATATGAAGGAGCAAAGTGAGGGAGGGAAGCCAAAAGAGGGGAGCTTAGAGGTGAGATCCCGATGCCACACCCTGTCAAAAGCCTTAGTTGTGTCAAGGGCAACTACACATGATTCCTCATAATCTTTCAGGGATGATGACCAGACATTAGTAGGATAGGAAAGAATATCACCAGCGGATCTAGCCTTACTGAAGCCATACTGGTGATCAGAAAGAAGACAGTAATTTTTGAGGTGCTTAAGGATATGGGAGTTGAGGAAGGACTCAAAGACTTTGGATTTGGTAGATGCAAAGCAGTAGAATGATTGTTAGAGGGGTCAGAATGGTCACCCTTCTTAGAGATAAAATTTATCAATATGTTTCCAAGGAGAAGGAAAAGCTTTGGTTTTGAAACAGGAACGGAGCAGACAAGCAAGTTCAGAGGCACACTCTTTCAGTATATGGGGTTGGATGCCATCAGAACCATAATTTTTGCTTGTGTCCAGAGAAAGAAGCACCTTTTGGACAGTCCGAAAAGAGATTACAGGAAGAGGCATAGGATTATTAAGAGGAGCATCAAGGGGTGAGGGAATGTTAGAGTCATCCAAGATGGAATTAGAGGAGAAATGGGAACCAAACAATATCATATAAGTATAATAAAGCAATTAAGAAATAATTTATATACTTTCAACTTTTTCAGGGAGAACTAAAGAACTTTGTGGGAGTGAATTGGAAAGATATCTTACAAAAACACTCCCACCACAGTATTATTATTTCTCCCTGGGCAAGTTAATGACAGTATCACCTGATTCTAAGTTTTTTTTTTTAATCCTAATATGTTTTATCTTTTTCAGAAGAGGGCTGTCTTTTACTTTTTTTCTTTTTTTTTTTGTATATATGATGATTTCAGTGTTTGGTTCCTTGGTTAAAAAACATTTCTTATTCTGTATTGAATATTATTCTGCTAGCTCATTTGAATTCAAATAAGGCAGTTTAGATGGCACATAGTGTTATTCTGGTACATTTTGGCTGTTTTGGGGGGTTTTGTCATACTGGGGAGTTGGAATCCTTACGTAACTCCTGTCTGCCTTAGTTTCATACTTATAACTGATTAGAATAACGATATAGTAAATTCTATTTTTCATGTATTTTTTCTTTACAGTTTTTTTCAGCAGGTGCTTAGAAGAGAATTTTGTTGAAAAAATATATGGAAATACAATTTTCTTTATTACATATTGAGTATCTTGGAATGGAGAATGATAGCAAGGAGATAAGACTTCCACATATTTCACCAATATCTCCTGCATTTTTGGAATATATAGATAATCATTGATTTTTTATGAGAATTGTGTAAAAAAAGAATTATCAAAGAAAATTGCCATTTATTGTATGATTCACCAGTTGTACTTAGTGAAGTCTTTGGGGTCTTCTTCCCCCACATCCCAGGTTGGGCCCAGACTGTTGGATAGGATTGTTGGTTGACCAAACTGTTGGAAGTTATAGCCCACAGGCCCACATAAACCTCTGAGCCTGGCTGTTGAATGTTTTGAACTCTTAAGTTGACCCAAGCATTCATGATACTGTAGACTCCCACCATAGATTCTTTATTTCTCACTGGTTGATGTGTAGAGTATATCACTAGTTTCTTGGTTGATTTTCCTTTGTCTTATATGATCTTTAATTTCATAAAAGAGAACCATTTTTTCACTTTACTATTTCGGTATATGAGATTTTTACTTCAGCAAATCACTTTTCTGCTGAAGTGCACATCACCCCATGCCACCAGTTGCTTCAGTAATCCCACGCTAATCAGACGTTCGTCCCGCCTCTCACCAGCGGATACTATCGAAACAGCTCTGAACATGGCTATTTTTCCTGTTACGCAGGTTGCAAGAAGCCATTTTACCCGTTATCCACTTAAGGAGTGGGTAGGTACCCTTACAAGTGGATTTTGCCCAGTTAAGAGTGCATGACTCTGCTGGGTTTGTGTGGGGAAGGCAGCCGCCAGCCCCGCTGCCTTGCTCTGCCATGATGGCTTCTGATGGTTAAGGTTCACACGAGAAACAACTTAAGGGCACGACAGACAGATCCTCTCATGGAGGAGATGCAAGAAGTTTCCTCATGGAAGATCTATGTCCAGGAGCTCTTCTTCCCACCGGGAGAATTTGAGACGCAGAAGTAACTCTTATCATGAGTGATGAGCGGAGTCAGAGCAGCTGCTCCTCTGTGGACTGGAGCTGCCAGCCGGTACCCACTAGCCTTTCGCCCTCCTCCTCACGGGAAGAGGTAAATTTGACTGCCTGGGCCATGATGATGGAAGCTATTGCTGAATTACGAAGAGAAATGGAAAAATTGAAGAATGAGAAGGAAAACACTGCAACCGACAGGCAGCAAGGCATGTCAAGGTTATCTGGAACAAATGTAAACATGGCCATGACGGCGGCCGCCGCCGACGCCACACCAAGAAGTGATGCGTCCCATGCTTCATTTAGGCGTGTGGCAGGACGTCCTCTCACTGCACAATCAGAGCATATAGACTCTACAGGAAGTTTCTCCGGTTTTAAATCAGATGATGATGACTGTGGTGAAGATGGCAAAATTCAAGATGAACCTTCAGTCGGCAGCGTTCTTCTACATAAGGCAAAGACATATGGGCCTGTCGATGACATGTTGGAAGATATTGAGTTACCTGTGGCTGACATGGTGAACCATCTCTTTGACCACGGCATGCGTAAGGAAGAATACAAACAAATCTTGGAGGACGAGATTACCAGCAGGCCCAGCAACTGTCACGCTTTAACCCCTGTGGAATGCAACACACAGATCTTAGAAGCCCTCAAGACTGAGGATAAGAAGGCTGATTTTCACATGAAAGAAGTGAGCAAGGACATTCTGAAAGCTGCCACCATCATCATCAAGTTACTCACTGTCTTGGACAAAATAGCACAAGACAATGGGAATGCAGTTGTTGCCCATGAAGTGGGCATGATCAATGGAGCTCTGGCATTGCTTGGAAATGCTAACTATCACAACAACTTAACTAGAAGCTTCATCATAAAGTGTGAAATTAATCCAAAATACACCCACTTGTGCTCAGACAAGGTACCAATGACAAGATTCTTG
>JAYMFT010204162.1:0-11621 GCA_038088735.1 Panulirus argus | reverse complement strand
CCTCCCCTTTTAGTCGCCTTTTACGACACGCAGGGAATACGTGGGAAGTATTCTTTCTCCCCTATCCCCAGGGATATGTGTAAAAATATGTGTAAAAATATGTAAAACAGTACAAAAAATTTATATGAGTATGTTTAAATAGTAACCACAAATAATGACAACTGTGACTTAAAGAACGTGGTAACACAGCTCATCTAGAATCACCCATCCTCCCCAACCAGCCCTGCCAAAGGAAATACACATCTTTAGTGCTATCTCAGGCCATATCAATTAAGCGAGCTCATTTGTTTCTAATTTACATCTACATGTACTTCTTTCAGAGATAGAGATATGAGTCATTACTGAATTTGCCATCCCTTGCCAGAGATTCTACAAGTTAAAACAAGCACTATACAAAAGCCACATCACAATGTTCTCATGTCTAAGTACACAAAATTTACCTTTACATGAATTTCTTTCATTTAAAGACCTAATTTTTACTAAGTAACCTGGCACTTTGGGGTTCAAGCTCAACATAACACTATGAACATTAATTCCCTCAAAAAATGGTATAACAAATGAGGTATCTGGCTGTGGTACTATCCATCATCATTTAATGAAAACAAGTACAAATCAGGTAATTCAAGACACTAACCTTGCCCTTAAAATGAGAGTGAGCATCATTAGCAGATATGTGGAGTGTTTCCACAGCATTGCTAGTATCTCCACCTTCATTTACTGTGTAATCTTGTTCACTCTCAGGAAGGTCACTCGTTTCATAAATGTCAGGTTGATCATACACCTGTAACATAAACTCATCGTTAAATAATAATATCACAAATTCAAAGTATTGTAAATTCTGACATTCATGATCCTGTTATACAACCAGCTTAGTTAACACATTAATAAAACAATCTTATCTGTCTATATCTCTTAACACCCAATCCATCTGGGAACTCCCGTTGGCCATGGCAAAAGAGCCTCCACTTATCCTTGATCTTACATGCCTCACTCACATACACCATTCCATGCATTTTACCGCCATATGTCTTACTCTCTGTTTTCCCGTGTCAAAGGTGGTCTTCCACTCACACCAACCCTTTTAATCATACTATCATACACTATCCTTATAAATTACCCATCTTGCATTCTTTCCACAAGCCCAAAACACCTCATTGCATTATGTTTCACTAACTTTACTACTATAAAATTCATTCCCTTTGCATTACCAAATCTCTCTTACATGCCCTCCCTTAACCCTTTCTTCACTTCCATACTTACACCTCTACCTTTCATTAATCTATTAAGGGACCCAGTAATACTTCTAACCTGTACTGCTCTCTCCCTTCTCTCTCTTCCATACCACCAAACTTACCCATGATAGCTCCTAAATACTTAAGTTCTGCCTCCTCTTCCTGTCTTTCACAGCCAAGGTGAAGAAGCAGATAATGATCAAGGTGTAGAAGATTCTGATGGACTCAGGCAAGAAACCCAGCAGCAATGAGGGTGAGAATGACCCGGATGAGAACTTTTTGGGGCTCTATGAGTAAGGGGCAAAAAGCAAAGAAACCGGGACTGAGTTGGTGAAACATTTCTAAGCGAGAGGCCTGTGAAACCCTTCATCATCAACAAATACTCGTTCCCAAGCCCAGCATTGAAGGACTCGTTAATGAAGATTAATACACCTATTACTTCCAGTGCTGCCACAGAGCAGCTCCTCTCTTTGGGGAAAGATGTCCTCAAGCCAAAAAGATCAGGGCAAAGTGACAGCCATTTTGAAATGCTGGTTTTCTTGAAGGGAAAATGAACTACTATTGTAGTTACTTGTATTAAATACAATTAATTACTATTTGTATTACTTGTATTGGTGTTTTCAATTGGTTGTTTGTGTTTCATTTCAAATAAATATTTTTCATTCATAATAAATAAAAGGACTGAGGACCGAATCAGTCCTAGTTCTTTTCTTCTGGAAGGACCGTGACCGGGACCAGGACCGTTAGTCCTTTTTGAGAACCTGGTGCCCACCTTTGCAAAACACCCTACCATACTCTTGCTGAAAAAATAGAACATCCATCTTTCTCTCTTCCCTGACAATTTTCATTCATTCTCATCCATACCACTCCCCTTTCCATGCTCTCCCTCAACCTGCATCCATCATTTCCATTTTCACTGCATACACCCTGCCCAAGGATGTTGGTTTCCCCTTTCCCAGCACATCCAAACAATAACTTTCAAAATATTTTTTACAAGCTCCCTTCTTTTACTCTCACCAGTCAGTCTATTAACATTCAGAGCCATCACCCCTTTCCTCCCTGGCATTGGAAAAAAAAATCCAGGTCAGATATCCAAAACCTCCAGAACCTTGAAAATTTTTGTTAAAAATTCCCTTGCTAAAATGAATCATTAAATAATTTTCTCATTATTTCTACAGTGTTTTCAGTATCGCGTTGCTGCATATAACTAGTATGAAAAAATTATCATACTGGTGTGATAGTCTAGGGCAAACTTTGTATGTGTAAAGCAAGTTAAATTCTAAAAAAATATTTCTTCCAAATACAATTTGAACTCTATAAAACTATAAACTATAAAAATCCATTAATGTCCAGGTTAAAGTATTCTGGATTTTCAATACTGTACTTGCATCACAAATGTTTAAGGCAGAGGATAAGTACAAATGAATAAACTGCCATGCAGAGAAACATTAAGGTCATTACAATTAAGAAATATGTTAAAAAAACTATGTATCACAAATTTGCAAGGTTACTATACATATGAGAGATGTGCTGTGACAAAATTAAATGCATATAATCATACTATCTCAGTTAGTCAAACAAGTTTAACCAACTAACCACATAACTGGACATTCATTCATTCATAAAAAAATAAGTCATACATTATTACTGATATAAGTAATAAGTACTAGCTAAAAACTGGCTAAATAAATAAAGTCACAAAAATGCTTTTTTATCCATTAAATATTCCACGTGCCTTTCAGTGAAAAAAAAAAATACTTTATATACCTACATACTCATGTAGAAGTCAATTTTTAAGACTAAATTTTATGAAGAAAAGTAGGATCAATCTATACACATCAACTACTTCCCAAAGACTTGAATTCCTTGAAGGATGAAGGGACATATCATGAAAAGCATTTGCCAATTAGTACTGGCATCTTAAGCCACGCTTACTAAATGATAAGCTCCTAATGCTAAGCTAACCTACCATAAATTAAATTACCATTTACCTACAATTCAATAAATTACCAACTACCTTTCTTTTTGTTAGAGGTTACAGTCATGGACACAGAGTCTACATCCAAGGTAGGCCTTAATTGAAATATAACGAGGATTAATGAGAAGGAGGGAGAAGACAAGATGATACATATTCCATAAATTTGGGAGGGAGTGGATAACCTGTTTATAAAAATGGCTAGGTCATAGTTGTTAGGAAAGACAAAGGGATACAGAGTTCCAAAGCTTCAAAGTTTTAGGAAAGAAACTGATATCAAAACAGCCCACCCTACAGTTGCCAACAACTACAGAGTAATTATGTGATGCAGTAGCCTGTCAAGTATTATGTGGTCTAGCTAACAGTACGGGTATACTAGAAGCCAGTTCTTGGGAGTAGAAACCATTGTATTATCTACAGAAGAGGGAAAGTGAACCATAACTGTGGCACAGGACAAGTGGGTCAAGTTGTGAGGTTAGTCTGGGACAGATAATTGTATGCAGAGCAAAAACCACCATAGATATTGGAGCAGTACCCAATACAAGGAAGAATCAATCCTTCGCATAAACAGAGCAATTGTTCAGAAGAAAAAATATTTCAGCATCCAAATATGACTCTCAGTTTCCCAGATGCTGACTTACTTATTTACATAATATGAGGTTTCCAGGATATTGTAAGATCTTCCAGTGATACCAGGAATGTTTTCTGGGTAAGTGGTGGAATTACAGATCCATCAATAGAAAGTTGTGTGGGGTTTTAGAGAGAGAGTTGGGCAGAAATTGGGTTTTTAAGTCATTAAATTTGTCCAGGTTCAGTCAACCCCATTGACATGCAGTATCTTGTCGAAGTCCGATTTTACAAAGGAAGCTACACTGAGACAAGATACAGATTGACAGAGAGAGAAGATTGAGCAAATTTGGAGGAAAAATGCAATGATGAGTTATTGGCATATGAGTGCATTTTGCTATCTGATGAAAAAGGAAATTGTTGATAAATTAAAGGAAGAGTGTAGGAGACAGGACAGAACCTAGAGGGACACTAATGTTAACAGGGAAAGGGGTAAAGGTTGCTCGATCAACAATTACACAGAGTTAGTTTGAGGAAGTAAACTGAGGAAGAAAAGCCAGATGTTAGCTTAAAGACAAGACCATGATGAAACATCCTATCAAAGGCAACTGCATAGGATTCTCAAAATCTTATGAGATAATGACCAGAAAATAGAAAAAAAGGAGAGCATATCGACAAAAGGATTTTGTTTAACATAAGTCATACAGATAACAAGACGGAAGGCTATGAGATTTAAGATGACTGAGGATACAGGACTTGAAGAGGAATTCAAAAACTTTGGAAACAGTAGTCAAAGCAACAGGATGATAGAGTGGTCAGTATGGTACTCATTTTTGGGAAGGGATGTACCAATGTACATTTCAAAGATGGAAAAGTTTTGGTTGGTTTTTAAACAAAAATAAAATAGATGAGCAAACTTGGCACAAGTTCAGAAGCACATTCTTTCCATACATAAGGATGGCTAGCATCTGGTCCATAAGCCTTGCTTGCATCCAGATTAAGAGGTGCATTTTAGACAGTACAAAAAGAGATTACTGGAAGGGAAATAGGATTTGTTAGAGGAGAAACGAGAACCAAAGAGAATTATCTGTCAGTGGATGAGACAGTTATAGTACCATCAAAGTGGAAAAGTGAAGGAAATGTAAAGCAACAGAAATTGTTTTAGCAGAAGACCATAAAGACCTATTAGTGGATAAATATGATAGGTTGTCACACTTCCTTTGGATAAAAGAACCTTTGCCTCATGGATAAACATATTTGGAATAATTACAGGCAATGATAAGCAGTGAATGAGTCAGAGAAGGGAGAGTTTTTCTAAGCCTGATATGCTAGACCCCTTACATGAAAGGTGTTAAAAGAGGAATGTTTGAACGATGGATTGGGAAACAATGTAGCCTTGGAAAAAGAGGGATATGCACTTCCACACCCATACTGCTATTCAGCTGATGGAGCCAAAAGCAACATCAGAAGAGAGACAATAATCTATCCAAGGAAAGTAAAAAAGAATTTTTACATGTTATTCTATCTATCTATCTATCTATATCTCTGGTGCCTGTTCCCAACTGGAACTCCCTAAAGGGGGTAGCCATGGCAATTCTCTATAATTAGTGAACCCCAGTGCCTCTTCTTGCCTTTAAAGATTCACCTTTAACAGGCCAATAGCAGAGGGCAACTCTGTCGCAGTGTATGCAGAGGCTTCTACCTAATGTTCCTACTGATTACTTCTACCTAATGCTCCTATCTAAATGTTGCTGCTGACTTCTATCTACAGCTCCTACCAATTTACCAAAAGGCAGAGCTAGTCCACAGTGCTTATCACACAAAAAATCTAGTTGTGAAGAATGAACAGTACGAGTTAAAGAGTTGTCAAGAGTTTTGTATGACATGAAGAGATTGTATGTTTGTAAACAGAATGCCAGTTATCCACATGTGGGTGAAGCAGAGTGAAAAGATGGCTACCTGGGTCAGAGGAGTGCAACTTGACAACCACCAAAGTGCTGCCTCACTAAACAGCCATAACTAACACTCCTGATACCCAGGCAGGGAGTACTGGTAATATACCAACTACTTACTACCTACATGCTTACAAACTACAATGTTAATAAAACATGTTATTCCAGTCAGTATTATTTTGATGCCAAATCTACATTTACAGAGGAAGTGGTGGTGCCATTAAAATATATACATTTTTGAGATAATGGTCTAATGAACCAATAGGGGGTGATACTGTGCTGCAACAGTGCATAGGATCTGAGGTGAAAACACATCCACAACATTCAGAAATAAAGTAGATCAATATGAAAGGGCAATGTTATGGCTTCGGTCCTTCCACCATCTATACTGAGAGAATTCAACCATTTCCTATTATATACAAGGAAATTTCCAAATGAAAGATCTTGGCTTGCAGGTGAGAGAACGTCATGGCCTCATGGCGAGAATCTAGATAGTTGAAGTAAGCTATAAAATTTCAGAAAATTTGGAAGGTACTATGAAAAACAAAGAAAAATTGTGGTAATCAAAAGACAAACCTCGAGCCTGATGACATCAAAGTTTGGGGACTAAAAGTTCTCAAGGTGTGCTGATGTTGGGATAAGCAAAGACACCATCTCTGAAATGGAATCATGAGTGAAGATTATAGTGGAGATGTGTCAGTCTTGCAAGAATATCATTAGACAGTTGAGTCTGGGAGAGGGACCACTGAGGTGGTGTTAAACAGGTTGCTAGAAAGTCCATGAATACTGGAGAAATATAGAAAATGTGGTAGGTCTGTTGTAAAGCCAAAGGCCATGGGAGAGGCTGGTATTGCTACTGACTGAGCTTTCCATCCCATTAGAAGTTAAGTCAGGCAGAAACCTAGGGATTCTTTGCCCCTATAATGCTAGAAACTTAGGGCCACAAGTTCATCTGACTCTACCATGATTACATGGTACATCCATGCTATGCTCTGAGTAAGTTAAGCAACAGTATCCTTGTACATTTAGCCTAGGTTAGCCTACCACAGCATTAAATCCTTTTCCTGGGAACACTAAGGACAAAACCACCACACTCAATCCCCATACTTCAATTTTAATCAATATATAAAAATTCACATTAATTATAATGACATACACTCCTTTCATCCCTACACCTAACTGTTTATGGCAAGACATCAGATGATCATAAGAGTAGCCATATCTGAAACTGTTCCCTCTAAATCTAGCCATGCTGTTGTAGCATTTCTATTATTGTAATGGTGGTCCACCTCAGAATGGATTCATAACTTATGGTATATCTCATCTCACATAGCTCTATAAGATGTAACATGGAGTTTATGAAAAGGTATTGCGATCATATTGGATGTACTATAAGATTTACATAAGCAAACTAGCATCAAAATAACTTGTGAATCTATTATATACAAAGAGTATAAGGGCACCATAAAACATGGATTATTTACTACAAAATTCGCACCTACGAAAATACCCAGTACGTACTTTGATTGTAAACAGTAGTTTTTGCTACCCCTGAAAAACTACAAACAACTTATAAAATATAAGAAAATTAATGGATTTTTTGGCAAAAAGGCTGGGGTTAACTTATACATGATATCAACTATTCGTGTTTACATGGAAAACAGAAAGATATTTATACTTTAAGCTTCCCAAAAATGCATCTTTTTCACAATGTTTGAAAAAATTTTGCATGACATGAAATTTTAAATGCTCACTTGCTGTACTTTTAGGTTTCTATTGCTATCTTGAACTTTTCAGAAACAGAAACATACATCAGGTATGTCAAAATAGGTATAAACCTCAACTATGTAATAAAAATAAAACTTAAAGAGCAGACAAGTCAAAGAGATGGAACATGTCAAATCATCTATACACAAAAAATACAATGTATTAGCTCTAATCCACTGCCAGTAATGAAAAACAATAATCCAACAATTATGCCATTAATTTCCATTTTTTGTCTATTTCCTCATTATGCCATAAGCCACAAAATAGAATACTAAGGCACTCTTGCATTATTACTAGCAACACTTACCCCATGAAAGTCTATAGAAGAACTCTACTCTAAACAGATAGCTTCTGAAACCTCAGATGAATATGAATCTTCCGTGGTTTACCTAAGACATTTCACATGCCCTGGTTCAGTCCATTTCTCTGGATATACTATCACTTAATCTTATGTAAGTAAAAAAAACATGATGTTCTGCAGGTGTTTCTGTAACCAAAATGATGTATTCAAAGTAGCTAATACTTATGTTGTCATTTCTCAAAGCTAGCTTCGATGCAGAGCTACACTGATACTTTGCCAAATAAACATCGCTTACACCAACTAGGTCTAGTTTAACCACATTCTTCACCATATGATACAATATAAGAAATATCATACAAGTTAGTGTGAGATGAGAGGCAATGAGGTTTACATTTGCTGCTGATTTCTACAAGCTTTACTTACTTTTGATAACCCATTTCCTAATCTCTATAGCCCTCACCACAATTCTTCATTATCAGATATAAGTCTAGTGCAGAGATGACGTTTTTATTGGTTTAATATCTTAGTTCCTTCTCAGAGAATATAAAAGAGTGAGGTTTTGCTTTACTACCCTTCAAAACTATCTTTTGATGTTAACTCATTAGTGGCAGGATCACGAGGGATATGGAAAATGTGGGATTAAATCATAGCAATATAACACTGTAAATTGTAGAAATCAAATAATATACACTTGTAAAGTTTAAAGAATGCATTTGTGATGATCCACTCCCTCTCCCTTGTTCTTTCATTTGCTTGGCATGGTAAACAGTGACTTCATAAGTCTAAAGAGATACAGGAATCTGACCCTGCACAGGAGAGATTTCTTAAGCATTAATCTAAGCCTTAAATCAATGCAGATATTTGAAATCGCACCAACATATCTGCAAAACTCAGTTTGTCAAATTAAAATGTTACGAGGCAGGACACCAATCTTTAGAAAGCATAAATATGACAATAAGCAATTCTGCACTGTAGATGCAAGTTTTCTTGTTTTATTACAAAATCATTCTCATTCTATATGACACACAATATAAATATAGTTCAAAAGAATCTGAATAAGTGCCAGGTGAATGTTTTTGGTTAGCCATCTGCTGGATGGTCACTTTTTGAATGTCCTCGCACTACACATGTGGCCATCAAAAATGACATTGGGACACTGTAGGTATCCCTCATGTTTGTTTACTATATGCAAGATCTGAATGGAATTGTTACGAATGTATCACTGAAGCTGTCCAATGTTGATTTTGATAGTGTTTACCTCACAACTTCTCCCTACTTCAAAGCCCAGCCCACTCTACAAAAACTTACAACTGATGGAGTTTCAAGTGCTACACCCCACATCCTATATCACCTACAAACAGTAACGGTGCATTCCTGAAAATTTTGTTGATTTCTCTCACCTAGAAAGGTGGCGTCCGTACTCTAGAAAATTATCCATTGGCCTATAGTAATAACTTGTTCCAAATCCTGGTCAGCCACTGTTACCACTACATCCACACACCCAATACATAACCACTGCTAAACAAATTCACTCATTCCAAGACAATGTATATGGCGGGACTAAACCGAAACTTACAACAATAAACGTACACATAAAAGGCTTTATTTGATGTAGAATAAAATAATTAGCACGCATATGTAGTAGTCGGGCAAAGTGGGCAACTGTGACTTAGTAGTTACAATCATCAGAGACAAAATAGGACCACAACGGAATTAAGAACCATTCCAGATGTAAATAACATATCCAGAAACAAGTTACACACTTGAATACAACAGCATATGTGGCCTCCTACGATCGCGAACATTATATGAAAATGAGCCATAAGGACTTACAATGCCAGGTAGGCCGGCATATTTAGGATCAGCCATGGTGACCGTCTGCCAAACTTAACCTGTGTTTACACCACAGTGACTCAGAACCTCACCCACACAGTAATACCACACCAACAACATCTTCTACCTATATTTATACGACATTACTTTCCTGTCACACATAAAAGACGATATATATTTTTAATTCATCTAACCTGCTAATAAAACATAGTCTGTCTGAAACAATGTGTGAAAACAAGACAACCGTTGTTTAATTATTGTAGCACAGTAATACCTCTTGGTGTTGGCAACAGTGTGTGCCGTCACTGAGGTAAAGGTGGTTCCTTTAGAGTTAATGTTGTCATGTGTGTGTTGTGCTCACCCACGCCACACCCACCTGGAGCGGTGGGTTGGCTCCACGCTCTTCACACCATACGCAAACTTTTAATATGCTGAAATGTACCAGAAAAACAGTGCATGCTATCGAAATCGCTTGTGTTCAAATGAGTTGAGAGAACAATGACATAAAAAGATATTCGCTTCCAATCAAATTAAAATTAATTACTTCGCCTTAATGCTCCCACAATATTAGTTTCACAAACACATATATGCATCTTAAGTAGCGTAATATTGCTAAAAACTATTCCTCTCTTATGAAGTGAAATAACAATAGGAAAACCGAAAACAATCAAGAAACAAATGATATAGACCTTCAATTACCAAGGGAGAGAATAAAATCTGGGAGGATCGTATTGGTAAAGATGTATATAGATAAGGCACCAAAAACACGCTTCCAGAAAATCACTCACAAGCATTCGAATCTTACACCATACCTCCGTATAGTAATCGTTCTTATCTTACATTTCAAACTAACCCTTCCCCTTTCCCACCCCTTCTTTCTCACTTCTAAACATTCTATGAAAAATAAAGCAGTAAGCTTTAAAAATAGTCAGGTTTTAACATCTCCCCATGTGACTGTGCCACTCGTTTACATAGTAACTACCTATCAGCACTGGACGGGGAGGCAATTTTACACTCGTGACGCCCCTATATCTAATGAACAATCTGTGATTACATATTTTTTAAAATTACAATGTGCATTGACCAAGTCTTCAACCTTTTTATATCATTCATTTGCCAGTCTCATACTAATGTAGCGACCCACTCTCGCACCACAAAATGTTATTTTACTGAAGGCGCCTTGACTTTGTGACAGGTCACGGCGTGTGACGTCACCTGACCTACTAATCCCCAAAACTTGAGTTTGGTGGTCCATCCTACGGCTGCACCTGTCTTTATTCCACTAATAGATGGTCTCACCCTTTCCATGAGAAGGGCTGCTCTTCCAAGGTCCTACTCTCAGTCCAACAGCATGGAGTGAGGTCAGAGCTTGCCACATTCGGCTGGGAAGTCCACTTCCCTTTGGGAACAGCTTCTCCCAGACCGCCTTTTATTACCTTGACCTTCCTACCTCTTATATATCCGGGACATCAGAAGAGCACAGTCAGGCAGTTGACTCACCGCTAGACAAGTGTTCCCCTCCGGTATCTTAAGTCATGGGCCACATTCACAGTGAGAGTGTGTGGTCTTAGAATTATCTTTAACACCCGAAGAAGGTGTTAAAGATTTTTCAGTTAGTGGATGAAGCTTGACGATGACGGCCTTAATGACCCTGGCAGTTGAAAGGCCTAAAGCCCAAACAACCAAGCAACCAACCTGTCTTAAGTCAGGGCCCCTGAGAGGAATTTTATCATAGGGCACAAAGTTTTCTTTCGGATCCCCTTCCCTTCTCCATTAGTCATACAGTTTTCATCCACTACGGTTTTATGCCATGAGCTGTAAGGCCAAAAAGGGTATGGGAGATGAGAGAGGGGTGGAATGGAGCGCTCTGCTGATTTTCTGCATTTTCTGAGATCCCAGGAAATTCCCGGGCCCGGGTACGATGTACCTCCTGCAACCCCCCCCCCTCTCAGAGGGCCAGCCTTAAGTCCTGGCAGTGTGTATCCAGACTCAAG
>JAYMFT010204151.1:0-11622 GCA_038088735.1 Panulirus argus | reverse complement strand
CGTAAATATATATTTATATCCTCGTTCACCACACTGGAAAAAGAAATAAGAACAGTAAGTACTTTCGTTTATTACATCCTCAGACAGCGGAATCAAGATCCCGTCCCTCTCCCTCATTAGTGCTCTGGAGGAGGTAATCAAACACTGAACACGAGTTCCCGAGTTGTAACACACTCAACTTTTTTATGCTTTATCCGTTCCATTATAGACTGACTATTTCTGCCCCCTTAAGTTCCCCCATCAACAGTAAAGTTACTATCACTTTTAATTACCCACTACCCCCCATCCCCTTCCCCCGGCGAAATGACAATTTTTGCACTTTAGTTGAGCTAAGCGATCATCCCTGAGCGGCTTCTTTATTGGGTTTCCTAAGCATGGGTACTGTGTCGCTGATCCGGATGCCTCATATTGTGCAGAACGTATAGTAATGCTATCCAGTGGATATAAACCGACATTTTGATTCATACTGATATCCATACTATGTCTGCTAAGAGACGACTCAACACTATTTCTATTGATTATTGAGTCACTGCATGTGACAAACATTGCCTTGCTTCGGTTGGCTTGATGATCAAAATATCTAATTGATCAAATATTGCATTAGATTCTCAACCATACCTAATACTCTTTTTATGTTGTTTACCCTTAACGCTGAAAAACTTACCGGTTTGACCAACGTAAAATCAATCACATTCTTCACAGGGAACATTGTACACATGACTCTTTAAGTAGTTACTGAATTGCTGATGAGACTTTCCCTGACGGTATCATTATTGCTGAAGTCACACTAATATCAAAAGTTTTCAACAACACTTGAACATTAGGCAGATTTCAGCATTAGAGTAATACCATTTTTCTTTCCACAGATGGTTGTTTAGGTTAAGCATTGTAAAATTCTTTCTATAAAGATTATAAGCCGAGTCAAGGGAAACGTTTCGGATTTCCCAAACCATTATCATTTGACGAGGAATTCAGCCGGAGAGGAAAAGGAAATACAAACTGAATGTGGCCATTATTATCGTACAAAGTGCTGGTCGCCATCAGATGCTGGATGTGAGCAGCGGTGAACACTGGCTATCGTCGCACCCAGGATTCCAGCCTTGGGTCGTGGGTCTCAGCAGACGGTGTCTGTACGTGTTGCTGGAACTGTAGAACTGGATCAAAATGTGAGATGAAGCCAGATGATGGATTCCCACCGGCTGAGCAGATTCGTACTGAAATGTCATTCCTTTGCCATTCTCCGTACAACGCCACCACGTGTCAGTTACCTATGGTATGTTCCCCTGTTGTCCTCAGATACACAAGAGGAATCATGAACACCAAGAGGGATGATCCTGATCCAAAGACAGTGTCCTGGGTGACGAACGCACGGATGTGTGAGGATCGCTTCAGAAGATATCTTGTCATGCTTTGAAGTGTTTTGTATTTATGATTATGATTATGATTACTTCGTTTCTAATTATTTCTATTAACTTTTTTGACACTTACACTTTTAGAAAGGAGGGAGTATCGATTCACATAAGCGGGATATATGTTGTGAAAGATCATGTTGAATAACTAGGGTAGAGGAGTGGTGAAAATGATAACGGGAAATGTCTGGCACGCTGCAAAGATGTTTTCTGTGAAATTTTGCTTTGGATTTAATCGAATTTTATTTAGGACGAATACTGGGATCTATCCCTCCACTCCATGTACAACGATATTCTGTGTTGCAACTGTTTATATAACATTCAATGTAATCTGTACCAGAAATGGTAAAGTTCTGTACAGAGGGATGAGAGAGGAATTCTCCACCTAGAAGGGCACTAGAATCCCCCCCCCCCCGCCAGTGTTATCAATATGTAATGACTAGGAGAGGCAAGCACAGGAACTGGGGGAAGGGGGCAATATCCCTCTCCTTGCAAATGAAAAGACAATCAAATTGGTAAATCATTTCATACAGATATATTTGATTTCAAAGAAAAGTCCATATAGGTATATTTTTTTCATTTTACTCGTCAAATTGATTCTGAAACAAAAGGCAGAAATATTTCCCTATGCAACGCTTACTCTCATAATATTAATCGATTCGCTTCGAATATTTGCTTCTCGTTGGCTGTTTATTCTATGCAGCACTTGCGTTCTTCTTGCAGTGTTACCCAGCACTTGAAAACACAATCTATGTCTGTCTCTGGGAGCTATTTCCGTCATTTGAAGGCTACGATGAATCATTTTTCTTCCAGTCAACCGTATGGCAGTATTTCAAGGGGGAGGGTGGGGGGGAATCTCTCACGCCCATAGGCAGACTTCACCTACAGGAGGAGTAGGTTATTTCCCGGGGAAACCCAAGTAACTGGAGATTTATCAGAGAGGAAGAATAAAATGTTCCACAAACTGTTACAAACTTGGACCCCATTTTGGGTTCACTGGGAGTTTATCTTGTATTTGATCCACATTTTATCATATTTCAAGACAAGCATTAACATTAGGAAACGAAAAGGAAGGAGATATAAAAGGAATGAGCATTTTTTTTTTTCACCGGAGAATTGTAGAAATAACAAATTGCTGATGAACGTTATCAGTGGGATGACCACTCGTATCCTTTGGTAAAGGTTGCCTAAATGATTGATAATTCATCGATTGGCCTGTTTCAAGGTGGAACAACAATGTTCAAACTCAATGTTTAAGAATAATTCTTTTTTCTGATTTGACCCTCGTCGCTGAGGAAGCCAACTGCAGCTAGCATAGGAAATATATTCCGTTCATACTTCAAAATCAAATTTCTGTGGCAGTGTACTTTCAGAATAATCCATGGTGTTACTCTAGCTTTTTTCCCTGCTGCCGGAAAGTGGAGAGTAGCAATCCGCTTCACCGTCCTGTTTCAAACAAATATCATGACCAGAGGACACTGCTACTGTTCTCCAGTAGATAAGTTAGTCATAGACCATCAGATCTGTTGTCATTGTCCTTCCCAGGTACGCTCCTTGCAGTCACTGAGACTTTCCTCTCAAATATCACAACAGGATAAGCCACCATCCGCTTGGAAAAGACATCTATAAGTTCTAGGCTGGCCAGGAGCACACATAAACTACCCTTGTAATGGTGTAAAATTCTCTTAAGAATTACTTCCTGCCTTTTAATTCGAGAAAAATATTTGAGAATTCCCTGTGCGTCTGAAGATGAATATGACTTTCATTGTTTAATTCTGTCTAATAAGAGCGAATTTTTTTTTCACCATTATTTTTATCGTTATCTACCTCTCTGTCTATCTACCAGTCTGTTTATATATCTGTAAACATATCTATCAATCCTTCCTTCTTCTACGGGTTCCCGCAGTGCTCAGGAAGCCGGCCATATCAACTGATCGGGATCATAGGTCGAGAAGTGTAGTGATATTGTGTTTATGTCGATGTGGAGCGACTTCGGAGCAGTTGAGCAGTAAATCTTCAGTGCCTTCATTGTGGTAGTTGCATCTCTAGCATTAAGGGTCTTGGGATATACAGAATCGGTGCTTGTAGCATTGAAAAGATGGATAATGTCCAGAACGCAGACGAGAAAACGCAAGTTGTACATGTCTGGGAAGTGTGGATTCATATTGGTGTATGACTGGTGGGGTGGTGCTGAATAGTGAGTTGGGTGGGCGGCTGTCTAATAATTGTCGGGTCTTTTCAACGTATATACGAATTGTCACTGTTGTGTTTGTTAGGAGTGGAGGGAGGGATCAGTATATACAGATTTCTGAAGCTTGAAGCAGGAGTAAGTTTCTCATTTACCTTATGTGTTGGTGGTTAGTTATGGAGTAGCTTAGGTATGAAGTTTCTAGTGTTGTTGAAAGAGACTGGAAAAATGAATCTCTCAAGAAATGTTGCAATCAGTTTTCCAATTAGGTGACATCAGTTTTTCCATAAGTTCCTTTTAGTTGTCAGCCTTGATGTTTCCAAAAAAATAGTTATTACCAGCCGGAACGTATTCCATGATGTCTTCTTGTTACCAATGAGGGTACAGTAAAACTCCTTGTCTCTGAAGAGCTCACGAATATGTGGACAGACGATAAAACGCCTCACTGAGCCTTGGGAATTTCTTACCGAGGTATTTAACCGTTGCTCATTTTTATCTCTAACCTTGACGAAGTTCTTCATGAGTTCCAGTTTGAGGTGCAGAGACGGTAGCAATATCTTGCTGGATTCTGCAAGCGGTAGGTACCGTAAGTTTATTGTTCCTGGTTCCAGCGACTGTTGGAGAGCTCACTCCCTCTTGTTGTATCAGGAAATCTTTGCTCAAGTGTCACATTCACATAGGAAACAGCAAAACTTCGTGTAGCCCTGGTCTGAGCAAGAGGGCAACTAACCACCTTCAAGTCACCACAAAACTGCCATTGGTATTTCTTGCCGTTTTTGCAGTTCAAAGATGCTTCATGTTAACATATGATTCCTTCATACGGACTGCAGGAAAAGCTGGAATTAACGGCAACACGTTGCCATCAAACAGCAGAGCAGCTTTTAGACTCAGCTTTGATGTGTCTATGAACAGTCTTCACTCCTCAGCGTTATAATTGGTACTGAAGGCTGCTATCAAAGCATCTACATCGTTGCAGGCAACGTGGCCACTTTCCATCTTAACGATAGAAACAACTTTTTCTGGCGGGCACGAAACACAGACATTGTCACACTATCATCAAAGAGATTCCACCGTTGCTGTCTCGAGCCCAACAGTTCTGCCTTACTCTTCGACAGCTCCAGATCTCTCCCGAGGTAGCTTATCCATTCTATGTGATCGCTGTTGTTCAGTAGACGTTACGTTTGGTAGGAAATCAGGATCTATTGATGTTGATGGCTCACATATTTCACAAATTTCGTCACCCTGTTCGTTCTCCTATTCAAGGAAAATGAGTCTGGGTGTTCCAGAACGGTAAATCCTTCACAGTGTAGTACCGGGAGCATAGCAGCAGGTGTATATTAGGATAGTTTAAAGTCATTTTTTCTTCTTGGAAATACGCTGCCGGACAGAGGCACCACGCAGAAGTAACAATCACTGACGTGATCAGTCTGCTCCCTCCACATCACTGGTACGGCAAAAGGCATCGGCAGCCTTTTGCTGTTCAACCAGCCACGAAGGTTTGTTGTTCAAGCATTGCAACATATGTGTGAGGCCCAACTCTTGTACTGGCTCTCAGTTTTCAACCTAAGCAAAGACTGTAGGCTTTCCTGATGATTGGGGTTATGATACGCTTCTGTGATGAAAAGGTCACCTCCCAACAAACAGAAGAAAAATCCTCTGCACTGCTCACGCACTTACGAGGCATCCTTGCTGAAGTTCGACAAAGAAATCACTCATCAGTCAGCCACACATGACCCTACGCAGAACCGAAGCAGCACATTTCAGCAGAGTGACAGAAAACCAGCACACGGAACTGCAAGAAGCCACAAGTATTGTATCTTGTATTTGTAGAAAGAATTTGGCTTGCATACTAATTATAGTACCTAAGCCAGCTCCAACTCTAATACAGAATTAGTGATAAGAAACAGCAACTGCGTGACAAGAGCACGACACGAATAGAAAAGTCAAGGCAAGTGTGCTCTGGGCGACTCCTCGGAAGGAAATGATAAGTATCCAGCATGCAGGGCGATGCAGTACGTGGGTGCCGATTGCATCATCCACTTCCTGCGCTCGGGTTGCCATGTCTTGCCTCAAAGCTGCACAACGCCAAAGCCAGTGCATATTTCTTATTGAATTTCACGTTATATCCCCTCGTTGCTCTCCTATATCTCTCAAAGGACTGTCCACTTCGTCGCTCTCTTTTAAAACTTAAGGGCTGTGATCAAGGCATCTATTGTTCTTTCTTATAAGCTGCATAGCTCTAAAGCCTTCAGACTTTCCCTCTGTGTATGTGTGTGTATGTGTGTGTGTGTGTGTGTGAGTGTGTGTGTGTATGTGTGTGTGTGTGTGTGTGTGTGTTTGTGTGTGTGTGTGTGTGTGTGTGTGTGTGTGTGTATGTGTGTGTGTGTGTGTCATTACTATTTGTGTGTTACGAGGAGAGAATCTTTCATTAATGTGTCCCGTCTCTTAGCCTTGTGTATATGTACCATGTCTTTAAACCTACATATGCTCACACACACACACACACACACACACACACACACACACACACACACACACATTTATCGACCAGCTTAGTGTGGAGGATGAACACCTGAGTTGGGTGAAGGCCGATTGCCACGCCCAGGATTCGATCGAAGCCATGCGTGTTCGAACCCGGGCTAGCCCGTGCTGACTTAGGGCGTGTGTGTGTGTGTGTGTGTGTGAACTCACGTAAAGGTAGGGACGAATCCTATCTAGGAGTGACAAAAGAAGTTGGGGATGAGGGGAAGTGCTCAGTTCCTGAGGCCTCCGTGAGACGCAGTCCTATGATCCTGGAAAAATCCTTCTCCCCCCTCACCTCACAGTTGGACGGGATGCACAACACTGGTTAAATCCTCATCATCAATCCTCACTTCTGGCAGCACCTGCTGCCCCCATTGCTGTGAGGAGGGGACACCAGAAATCTAGAGAAAATATATAAGTATCTTTCTGCTGTGAATTCATCAAATATAACAAAGGCATAACGCAGATAATTTGTTAAACATGGATTCAACATGCAGCTGTTCCAGAAAGTAGAGTACGAATGATGGAGCTTACAGTTTATCTATATTGTCATTATGTTTCTTTACAGTATTCAGATGTACTCGAGACACCTCCCTTTTCAAGGTACTAAAGACGCTAAACATAAGCTTCAGCAGGTGGGAAAAAATCAACCCAGTCTACGGTGCTGTACCATCGCTCTTCGAGGTCCTGAGCGGTAAGTCAGAGACGCTCATCTTGGACGGGTCTTTGGTCCATATAGAGATACGTGTGCCACTAATATGGTGAATTTAGAAGTAAACTTTAAAGAATATCTTGTTTGCGTCGCTAGATGAACACACACACACACACACACACATAGACAAACACACGTGCACAAGCACATACATCCGTGGTGCAGTGGTTTAGAGTTGCTGATCATGATTCACGCAAGAGGGGCCCCCATCTCGGGTTCGAATTCTAAGCGCGGAAGTCGGTCCAGCACCAATCCAGCTTTTCATCCCCCTCCTCGGGGCTGGTCAGTCAGTGGGTAGGTAGTTTAAGCTGGGTGTGTGTATGTATATACTCGCAAGAGTAACGCTGTAGTACATATATATATGTAATTCCCTTTTTCGTGAGAAATATTTACGATTGGCTGAAAACAATTTCCCTTTGATACATCCACAATGGACTGTTATACCACCTCTTTTCTCTCAGTAATGTTAAAGGTTTGTTTCCGCTCTGATTAATGGAACAAAATGATACCTGATTAATCACTCCCGCCGCTTCCATGGTGCAGTTTGCAGTGTAACTAGGAGATGACACGGAAAGGTTACTGGGTTATGCTTTGGGTCATATGTAGAGAGAATACAAATACACAAAACACACAGGTGTCAACAAGCACTCACTATATACAGATTCTAACAGACATGTAATACAGTCACATATATCAACAGACACACAGTACACACACATATCAAGAAACAAATGATGCTCATACATTTTTACAGACACATTATACACACAAATATGAAAAGACAAACGATATACATATATCAACATACAATACACACACACACACATATCAAAGGATAATCGATACACATACATATTCAACAGACATACGATACACACCATATCAACAGAAAAACGGCACACATATTAACAGAGACGATACACGCACGTTACACGTCAACAGACTCACAAACAGTCATTCATAGTGTTCACGCTGCCTCACGAATGGTAATCATGCAGGTGGATGGAGGAGAAAGGGCGAAGGAAAGGGAGGGGAGAAGGAAGGGAAATGGAACTGGGAAGAAGGGAAGGGGATGGGAAAGATAAGTATGACGAGGAAGGGGAAGGGAAGGAAAGGAAAGGAAAGGAAAGGAAAGGAAAGGAAAGGAAAGGAAAGGAAAGGAAAAGAAAGGGAAGGGAAAGGGATGGGTGGAGGGGTAGGGGAGAAGAGAAGGGTAGAAGGGGAAAGTAAAGGGGGAGGAGAATGGACTAGGCAAGGAAAGGGGGAAGGGCTGGGAAAAAGAACAGGGGGAAAATGGATGGGTACGTCGGGAAGGAGACATTATCAGAGCTCAGTGATGCAGTCTCACTGGTGAAATAAGACAAAAATCTGAATTGTCACGAACGAAAAAAAAGACGAAATGGAAGTACATTCTCAGAGACATTCAATACACATACATCAAAATCTTGAAAAGTGAAAAAGGTAAAGAAAATGTGTGTACAAGGAATAATGATAAAAGAAAATCATTTAACGCAGGGAAGGGCGTAGTTCGTATGTCGACCTTTTGAAATCAGATTGTGTGTGACGGGAGATCCGCTGATATTTACGAAGTGATATCGTTTACAAAGTCACTGAAAGACCCATCTGTTGTGGTTGCATGGCACACAAGAGTACGCTACTGATAATTATACTTAAATGGCGTTATATATCTCTATAGAAAATACGCAGTTATAAGGGAATATGTTAAAACGTGTGTGTGTGTGTGTGTGTGTATTTACATGCGTGCGGGACTGTGTTTGTGTGTAAAATTCATCCGAACATTAAATATTCGCAGAGCAGATTATGAGTGACACCAGTGCAAAATGCTATCAACGAAGACGGCGCCATGACGCAGAACTGATCGACCCAACCAAGATCCTAATTCTAGGGCTGGAGTTGGTCGCACCATCAGCTGTTCTCCTGCCAACAGTGGGCAGGCAACACGAAGTGTCTCCCACAAACCCTGGCAACCTAACCTAACACCTCCCAAACCCTGCTACAAAGGAGTCCATCTGCTGCCTGTAACAGCTGGTATAGAGTCGAAGGAACCTGACATCTCCCCCGCACCCTGCGACACCAGAGACCATACGCTGCCCATAATAGCTGGTAGGGGTCGAGGGGAACCTGACGCCGCCCGCACCATGCAACACCAGAGACCATACGGTGCCCATAGAGACGAATTCTTTTGTCAAGTTCCAAGAACGTCTGGCGGAGGAAGAACGATATAACTGCTGTTAGATCCTCGTCGCGTGGATGCCCTTGTCACGTGACTTGGCAGAATGTCAACATATATACGTACGTACGCACGAATGTAACCACCCGTCCATCTACTTATCTGTCTATCTGTCTGTCTGTCTGTCTATAAATCTGTCCGTCTGTCTGCCTGTCTATCATTTGTAGACTTTTGTTCGGTCTGACTTCTAGTTTTGAGAAAAAAATATTTGCAGTTCCAGGTCGATCATCTATCCAAATGTTTTCTTTCAGTCACTTGCCAGTCTCATGAGACTGCTTCGAAAACGCAGTCCGGATCCACTCGTCCGACACGGACCTAAGACGATTCGTCACTCTACCGAGCTTCGGACGATCTCAGAGATGCAGTATGGCCGACGGTCCGCAGGTATCGTATGCTACGCAATCGCCGAGGGTGGCCCTATTTGGTCCTCCTCCGACCCACGCCGGCTTCCATTATTCTGATCAAGCAAGCTCTTGTAATTGAATAGGTGATTACGAACCCGGGCCGAGTGAATGAGCCCGGCTATCAGACCGGCGCTCAGGGGATCTGCGATTGCAGTTATTTGGCTGCTTAAATCAAACCGACTCTAAGCCCAAAATTCGAGGTACAGTAAGAAGCTCGAACACGCGCAGGTTGAGCCAAAAAAATTAAGAGGATGAGGAATAACCTGAGATGGTGATTATGACATGAGAGGCGAGACTGAAAGGCGAGAAAGCAAACAAAACAGTTTTACGGCCGGAGTGTCTCCCATACAGTAGATCTGCGTGACAGTGAGAGGAGGGGGTAGGGTTTCTGACGTATTATCACAATTACAGTCACAAAATTCGAGAGAAAATGCGTCACTCGCACGTAAATTTATGGTTCAACTGACGTCAGCTGGGCTTCGAGGAGAATTCACTGGGACCTTCTTTATGTTGTGAGGAATTCTCTTTTTTTTCTTTTCTAATCCTGTTTCCAAGACTGGTTTTATTCTCGCACTCTCTATGCAACCTTACGCCTATTCATTGATCATAATCTTCTTACGTGAGTTTCTTATATGTCTAATATAATATTTTATCAATCACATTATACCTTAAATCATTGAGAAAAACAGTTTCATGATGTGTACAGATTTTTTTGTCTTTACAAGATTTTTATATATGAATAAAAAGGAAGGAATCAAGAATATGATATCGTCCTACGATATAACGTCTCTTCCAGGGGTCACCGTGAACCACTCAGTATGATCCTATCCACCAACAGAGCAAACAGACATTAACGTTCAATCACACAATAAAACCCTTTATGAAATCCTCTTCCATCACTAATAAAGATTCTCGGTCTTTAAAGTTGGATTGCTCTTTCAAGATCACCAGTAAATCCCTTCTTACCAGCTTATGAAACCACGGCAAAACATTATATCGACGCCCACCTCTAGCCTTTTTAATGGTGTAGTATCTAGTCTTTCGCAACATGATAACGTCAAAGCCAGGAGTTTAATCTCGGCTCACTCCTACACACACACACACACACACACACACACACATATTTTTTTCATATATATTCGCCATTTCCCGCGTTAGCGAGGTAGCGTTAAGAACAGAGGACTCAGCCTTAGAGGGAAAATCCTCACTTCGACTCCGTTCTCTGTTCCTTCTTTTGGAAAAATAAAAAACAGGAGGGGAGGTTTCCAGCCCCGCGCTCCCTCCTCTTTTAGTAGCCTTCTACGATACGCAGGGAATACGTGGGAAGTATTCTTTCTCCCCATTCCCCTGGGATAACACACACACACACACACACACACACACACACACACATAGTGTGTGTTCCTAGTGTAAGGTAAAATGTTATATATACTTAATTTGTTCAAGATTATGATGAAGTAAGACTCAATATCGTATCACAAAATGTCATTGCTTGATGTGACATATTATACAAGTTTTTCTTTATTTCGTCAAGATAATATTCTCCAGCTTAGTTTCCTACCACAATGAACTTTAACCTCTCGTGGGAAAGACACTCTATTTCAGTTCACTCAATTCGTATAGCTTGGGATTCCTTAACTTTCCTTTTCTTTTTCTGTAGTGAGAATCACCACGGAAACTAATTACCGGGCTTAATGAAGGGCTCCATAATCCGACCCCTGGAGTCTAACATTTAAGACCTGTGCTGCTGCTGCTGCTAACCATTGTCTACGCCGTCCTCCTCCTCCTTTCCCTTGACGCTTCCGCTACATTCTTAGCTTCGTGGCTTTTCAGTCATGTTCACACCCTTCCTTCGCAACCCACCCGCGCCTTGCACGCTCCTACATCCTCGTTGCCTTTCAGGGCTTAATGTGATAACCTCAAACAACCTTCCTCTGTACCTTGGTCCCCTCCGGCAGTGCCATTCACTACAACTGGATTATTCCTGCAGGACATGACCTGACCGGGAGCACTTCCACGCTCGTCTTATTAGTATCTCATTATATTCATGAGATTCTCTCTTCCCCTCCTCCCCTTTAAGTTATATGCATCGTTGCTATTTGTTATATATATATATATATATATATATATATATA
>JAYMFT010204140.1:0-11622 GCA_038088735.1 Panulirus argus | reverse complement strand
TATAATCTTCCCTTCTTGGTTTTCAATTTCTTAAAGATGGAACAGAAACAGCCAAGCGGTTAGTGCTCATCCTCCTCGAAGACTCAGTCCGAGGTGTCTAAAGATGAGAAGAAAGGAGAGATAGGTAGTATGCAAGACAAAAGGAACCAGGATGTTCTGGCTCTGAGTGAAACAAAGCTCAAGTGAAAAGGGTTAGAATAACTTGGAAATGTCTTAGAAGCAATTTCAAGGGTCGGTGAAAGGACAAGAGCTAAGGAAGGAGTAGCACCACTGCTGAAGCAGGAGTTGTAGGATTGTGTGAGAGAGTGTAAGGAAATAAACTATAGACTGCTTTCAGTGAAAGTGAAAGTGGATGGTGAGAGATGGGTGATTATTGGTGCTCATGCCCTTGGTCATGAGAAGAAAGATCATGAGAGGCAAGTGTTTCAGGAGTAGCTGGGTGAGGGTGTCAGCAGTTTTAATGCAAGAGACCGGGTGTTAGTGATGGGTTATTTAAAGGCGAATGTCAGTAGTGTGGCATGGGGTATTCATTTAAGTAAAAGGAAATGGTTAACAGCTTGTTGAGTTTATGTTCTGAAAAAGGACTAGTTATTGGGAATACCTGGTTTTAAAAGAGGGATATACACAAGTATACGTATGTGAGTAGGAAAGATGGTAGGTGGGCATTTTGGATTGCATATTTACTGGCAGGCGTGTAAAAGAGAGACTTTTGGATGTAAATGTGCTGAGAGGGGCAGCTGGTAGGTAATAAATGAGATAATAAAAAGAGTGTGATTGAGAGACAGGAGGAGGGTGTGTTGGAATGGTTTGGACATCTGGAGAAAATGGTTGAGGGAAGGACAGAAAGGATATATGTGTGAGAAGTGGAGGAAATAAGGAAAAGAGGGAGACCAAATTGGAGATGAAAGGATTGAGTGAAAGAGACTATGAGTGATCATGGCCTGAAAAAGCAGGAGAGTAAAAGGCGTACACCAATGTGGTATACAGGGGTCGACGTGTTGTCAGTGGACTGAATCAAGGCATCTAATAGGGACGGGGTAAACCATGAAAAGGTCTGTGGGGTCTGATTGAGGATAGGGAGCAATGGATGTGAGCAATGAAGCACTTTTTTACCAGCTCCTTGCGCTACCTCGCTAACGCGAGAAATGGCTATCAAGTATATCTAAAAAGAAATATA
The DNA here is from genome assembly GCA_038088735.1 of Panulirus argus. Lineage (NCBI taxonomy): Eukaryota > Metazoa > Arthropoda > Malacostraca > Decapoda > Palinuridae > Panulirus > Panulirus argus. The sequence continues at coordinate 10,445 of JAYMFT010204140.1, read as the reverse complement.
ACTATGAAGATAAGGATATTGCTAGCCTTAACCATGTCTAATGAACATAAATATCATGAAAATAGGATATCTTTAAGATAAGGGAATAGTAAAGTTATATGTGCAATGATAACGGTGTTGTTAAGATATACATTAGTGCAGATGATGGTGTAGTTAAGACGAACTTTAATAAAGGTGAGGATGGAGTGAAGATGATTCTTTTAGTCTAACATCTAGAGTGATCCAAGCTTGGTCCACGGCTGGTCGAACAGATTAGTATCATTAACATTTTCAGTATTACAGTCACTGTCATTATTTATCCCTGGGGATGCAGAGAAAAGTATAGTACCCATGTACCTAAAGTGTGTGGTAGATGGCAATTTAAACGGGCTGAAAATTCTACACTCCTTTGTTATCACATTCCATAGAAGGTATAAGGTAGTTTGAAAGCAAGGATATATCCTCAAAGGTTTAGTCTTCAGTTACTGATACAACCTGGCTAAAGCGGTAAACTGTGAACTGGTATGAAAGATAAAGAAACTATCATTATCATTGTGACTGCTAGTACTAATTTTATTTTGTAATGCTAGTGGTTATATTCTTACTGATGCTAATACTTTTGTTAAAACTAGTGATTATATCTTTTTCTATCATTCATGATCGCCAATCCCGCGTTCGCGAAATAGCGCCAGGATCAGACCAAGAAAAGCAACATCCGCTCACATCCATTCTTTATCTCTCAGGGGTAATGCACCAAAACCACAACTAGGGCCCACAGACCTTTATATGCGTCACATCGGAGTCTTCACACTTCCTGGTTCAGTCAACTGACAGCACGTTAACTTCTGTTTACCACATCGTTCCTCTTTACTTTATCCTGTGCAGGCCTTCACTTTTGTGCATGTTCATGCCCCGATGACTCAAAATCTTGTTCACTCCAACCTTCCATCTCCAATTTGGTCTCCCCGGTCTTCTTGTTCCCTCCACCTCGACACATATATCCATATATCTTCTTTGCCAAACTTTCCTCGCTCATTATCTCAATATGTCCAAACCACAGCACACCCTCTTCAGCTATCTCAGCCAAACTCTCTTTACTACCACACCTCTATCTTACCCTTTCATAACTTACTCGATCAAGTCACCTCACACCACAAATTGTCCTCATACATTTATTTCTTAAACACTCAAACTTCTCCGTAGAATCTTATCTGTAGCTCCTGAGTTACATTCTTATAATAACGACATCTCTTTCCAAACATTCTTCAAATTTTCCAGAATTTCCCCCCCATCACCCACCAAATGAGTCACTTCCGCTTCCATCGTTCCATTCGCCGCTAATTCCACTCCAATGTATCTAAAACGCTTCACTTCCTGCAGTTTTTCTTCATGCAAACTCACACCCATCTAACTTGTACCACAACTCTGTTAAGCCTAATAACCTTGTTTTTATTCATATTTACTCTCAACTTCCTTTCACACACCCTTTCAAGCTCCGTTACCAACTTCTACAGTTTCATACTCGAATCTGCCACCAGTGCTGTATCATCAGCAAACAGCACCTGACTAACTTGACAGGATCTCTTATCTCATACGGACTGCATACTCACCCTTCTCTCCAAGATTCTTGCATTTACCTCCCTCAACACCCCATCTATTAACAAATTAAACAACCTTGGTGACATCACACACCCCTCTTCGAACACCAACCTTCACTTGGATCCATTGTCTCTCCTATCTTCCTTGGCGTACCCTTGATAAAAAATTATCACTGCTTCTTGCAGCTCTCCTCTCGCACCGTATGTTCTTAAAACCTTCCTAAAACATCTCTATCAACCCTATCATATGCCTTCTCCAGATCCATAAATGCTACATACTAAACCATCCGTTTCGCTAAGTATTTCTCACGCACATTCTTCAGTGCAAATACCTGCTCCACACATCATCTGCCACTACTGAAACCGCACTGTTCCTCCTCAATCTGATGCTTTATAGATGCCGTTACTCTCTCAATCACTACCCTCCTATTGAATCTTCCTGGCATACTTTTCTCTTTCATTAGCAACTTTACTTCTTCATTACGCCACAAACTACCGTTTCTAATTTGTCCACCTTCCACCTTTCGCATGCCACATGCATCCCTTACACATGGCATCACTGCTACACTAAATACCTCCCATTCCTCATCCACTCACCTTGCTTCGTTTGCTCTCATCTTTCCCTATTCTACACCCAGTATCTCCTGGTATTTCTTCACATAAATCTCTTTTCCAGGATCATTTGTTTTCGCCACTCTCTTTTCACCAATATTGTTTCCTCTCATCGTACAACCTGTACAAATATTCACCCTTGTCACCACAAGATAGTGACCAGACATCCCACCAGCTGCCCCTCTCAGCAATTTTCATCTAAAAATCTCTCTTTTACACACCCATCAATTAATATGTAACCTAATGATGCCCACAGACCATCTCTCCTACTCACATACTTATACCTGTATATGCCACTCTTTTTAAATCAGGTATACCCAGTCACCAGTCTTTTTTTCAGCACGCAACTCCACAAGCTCTTCACCAATTCTATTCATATACTGAATACCCCATGCATCCCAATTATGGCCAGAACTGCTACATCACTCACCTTCACATTCATATCTTCCATCCTTAATATTAGGTGTCTTGCATTAAAACTGCTGACACTCACTCAGCTGCTCCCAAAACACTTGTCTCTCATATTTCTTGTGGCCAGCTGCATAAGAACTAATAATCACTCATCTCTCACCATCCTCTTTCATTTCTACGCATATCAATACAAAATTCACTTCTTGCACTCTGTCACACACTCCCACAATTCCTGCTTTTGTCCTCTTGTCCTCTCACCAACCCCTGACTTTATTCCTGAAACATTTCCAAACCACCCTTCCTCTTCAAACTTGAGCTTTGTTTCATTCAGAACCAGAACATCCAGGTTTCTTTTTTTTTTTTTAAATATACTACTTATTTCTCATCCCTTCTCATCTTAGTTACATCCACATACATTTAGACACCCCATCCTGAGCCTTTAAGGAGGATGAACACTCCCTGCTTGGAACCTTCTGTTCCATCCTTCAAAAAAATAAAGACAATGGGGGAAGTTTTCAGCTTCCCCCTCCCATAATTTTCAGTCATTTTGTACGATACACAGAGATTACGGAGGTAGAGTTCTTTCTTATTTATATTCTTGCTGATACTAATGCTGATGGTAGTACTGATGCTTATATATGTACTGATTCTAAAACTAATGGTAATGCTAGTACTATATTCTAAATGATATTAATATTTATGGCAATACTAGTGTTTATATTCTAACTGATACGAATATCATTGGTAATACTAGAGTTTATGTTCTTTATGACATTAATGCTTATGGCAATACTAGTACTAATATTCTTACTGATACTGATACTAATAGCAATACTTGTGCTCATATTCTTACTGACACTAGTACTAATATTATGAATAGTCCTTAAATGCTAATTAATAGTAATGGAGATTTTTGTGCATATATTCTTATGATACTAATACTAATGGCATTACTAGTGCTTATATTCTTACTGACAGCAATACTAAAGGTAATGCTAATACTTATATTCTAACTGATATTAATACTGATGGTAATACTAGTGCTTATATTCTTACTGATACTGTTAATAATGATAATGCTGCTGTTGTAGCTGTTGATGTTGTTGTTGCTGTTGTTATAATTGATACTGTCATTATGAAAAAGCATTAGGAGCGTCCGTGAGACGAAAACTATTTCCCCTCATCTTAAATAGTTCAGGCAACATTCCTGTGACTTTGCTACCTCGGCAGGGCGACACAGTGAGGTTGGTCTGGTTCTTCGCCATCGAGGATCCCACCGATGACATGAACATGAAGGATCACGACCAGCAAGGCGAGAAGAGCATTCTCCTGAAGGAACCTACCTTCGTTGCTCCCACCTTGAATGACCATATAAAGGCCTGGGAACTTCTCGCCCCTAATGTAAGATTGTCATTACCTTCCCACACAACCTGTCTGGGGTCTCCGGTCTCTTAATGTAAGATTATCAGTACCTCCCTCAGTAAGGCTCTGAGACCTGTTAACCCTTTTTATGCAAAACTATTATTACATCCCCCCAGGGAAGCTCTGGGAACTCCTCGCCCTTAATGTAAGATTATTATCATTTCCCCCAAAGAAGGTTTAGGAACTCCTTGCCTCTAATGTAAGATTATTCTTACCCCCTCCCCACCTTCAAAGAAGGCCTGGGACATACTCGGCACTAATTAGAAATACAACTTTCTCCTCAGAGAAATTTGGAGACCTCTTCGTCCCTATTGTAAGATATTATATTTATGTTCCCCAGCAAGGGTCTTGTACCTTCTCTCACCTAATATAAGAGTACCATCTTTTCCCTCAGAAGGTCTGTGACTGCCACTCCCTTAATGAAAAATTATTAATACCTTTCCCCGGAGAATGTGTGAGGCCTCCTCTCCCCTAATGTATTAGTACCAGTCCCCCCAAAAAGCGTGAGACCTCCTCTCTCCAAATGTAATATCATCAGTATCTTCCCCTAATGAAGGTCTGGGATATCTCTTCCCAACGTAACATTATAAGTACCTCTTCCCAGAGAAGACTGATACCTCCTCTACCCTAATAATGTAAGACCATCATTACCTCCCCGCAAAATGCCTCAGACATCCTCTCCCCTCATGTGCGTAAGATCGTCATTACCTCCCCCCACGAAAAGATTTCTCCACCTCTAATGTAAGATTATTATTACCTCCCCCAGAGAAGCTCTTGGACTTTCTCTCCCTTAATGTGAGATTATTACTACCTTCCCCAAGAGAAAGTTTGGGACTTCCTCGCCTCAAATATAAGATTATAATCACCTTCCTCCAAAGAAGGCCGGGGACTTCCTTACCCTTGGTCAATCATCCCTCCCAAGGCAGGGTTAGGGACCTCCCACGGAAGGCAGGGTTATGGATCTCCCACCCAAGGCAAGGTTAGGGATCTCTTACCCAAGGCAGAGTTAAGTACCTCCCACCCAAGGCAGGGTTAGGGACCTCCCACGGAAGGCAGGGTTATGGATCTCCCACCCAAGGCAAGGTTAGGGTCTCTTACCCAAGGCAGGGTTAGGAGCCTCCTTTTCCTTAATGTAAGATCATCATTACCTCCACCATGGATGGCTTAGGACCTCCTCCTCCCTAATACATCATCATTACCTCCACGCAGGGATTGCATTGGATCCCGTCTACCCAAGTGTAAGATTATTAATATCTTCCCAGATAATTCTCATATAGATATGTTGATATGTAGAGTCAGACCATTCATTACTTTTACCCTTGGATGCGATGGATTTCAGACAACACAGTACCGCTACTGTCGTCTCCATACTATGTGTAAACGTGAGTGCGACATGATTATATAATGGCAAATGACGAAGATAATGTCACTGGGGGCTTCACATATTGTATCATGGCAAGTGACAGGAATAGTGTTACTGGTGCCTCCTTATATCATACAATGACAAGTGACAGAAACAATGTCACTATTGGCTTCACATATTTCATTATGGCAAATGACAGGCATATTGTCACTGGTGGCTCTACCAATTTTATCATGGCAAGTGATAGGAATAGTGCCCCTGTTGGCTCAATATATTGTATTTTGGGAAGTGATAGGAATAGTGTTACTGGTGGTTCCACATATTGTAATATGACAAATGACAGGAATATGGTCACTGGTGACTCTATATATTGCATTGGTACTAATGACAGGAATAGTGTTACTGGTGGCTCCACATATTGCATTGTGGCAAATGACGGGAATAATGTCATTGATAGTTCCATAGATTTTATTGTAGCAAGTGACAGGAATAGCTCAACTGGTGGCTCCACTTATTGTATTATGACAAATGAAAGGAATAGTGTCGCTAATGGATCCTTATATTATATCATAGGAAATGACAGCAATAGTGTCACTTGAGGCTTCACACACTGTATTTCGGCAAGTTACAGGAATAGTGTCACTGATTGTTCCACTTCTTGTATTTTAGCAAATGACATGAATATTTTATGTGTGCTCCACATATTGTATTATGGTAAGTGATAGGAACAGTGTCATTGGTGGTTGCACATATTGTATTATGGCAAGTGACAGAAATAGTGTCATCCGTGGCTCAACATATTGTACTATGGTAAATGACCGGAATAGCGTCACTGGTGGCTCCACATGTTGTGTTATAGCAAGCGAATAGCGTCACTCTTCTGTCAATATACTATACTATGAGATATGACAGGAATAGTGTCTCTGGTGGCTCCATATATTGTATCATGGCAGGTGAGAGAAACAGTGTCACTTGATGGCTCCACTTAGTGAACTCAATAAGGCGTTCTTTTTCTGTTAATTTTTTATTCATATTTTGTTATGGTAGTAACAGAAATCGTGTTACTGTTGTTTCGACATACTGCATCATGGAATATGATAGGAATAGTGTCACTGGTGGTTCTACATATTATACTGAGGCAAGTAACGAGAATAGTGTTACTGTTGGGTCCAAATGTTCTGTTATGGCAAGTGACAAGAATAGTGTCACTGATGGTTCCACTTATTTCATCATAGCAAATGACAGGAATAATATCAATGGTACTTTCATATATTGTATTATGCCAAGTGAAGAGAATAGCGTTACTTGTGGCTCCACATATTTTATTATGACAAGTGACAGGAATAGTTTTACTGGTGGCTCTACATATTGTGTTATGGCAAGTGTCAGGAATAGTGTTACTGGTGGCTTCACATTATTTCATGGTAAGAGAAAGGAAGAGTGTTACTGATGGCTCCACATATTGTATTATGGCATATAACAGGAATATTTTGTATTATACCAAGTGACAGGAGTAGTGTTACCGGTGTCTACATATACTGCATAACAGCAATTGACAAGAATAGTGTCACTGGTGGCTCCATATGTTGTAATATAGCAAGCGACAGGAATAGTGTCACAAGTAGCTCCATACATTGTATATTGGCAAGAGACAGAAATAGTTTCATTGGTGGTTTCACATATTGTATTATGGCAAATGACAGGAATCGTGTCAATAGAGGCTCCACAAACTGCATTATGGTAAATGACGGAAATGTGTCGTTTGTGGTTCCACATATATTATGGCAAGTGACAGGAATAATGTCACATGTAGCTCCGCATATTCCACAATGGCAAGTAACAGAAATATGGGAAGTAATAAGAATCGTGTCACTGATGGCTCCACAAACCGCGTCATTAAAAATGACAGGAGTCGTGTCAGTGGAGGCTCCACATGTCGCATTATGGCAAATAACAGGATTAGTGTCACTAGTGGCTCCACATATTGGAGGATGGCATGTGACGGGAATAGTGTCTCTGATGGCTCCACATATCATACTATCGCAAGCGATAGGAATCGTGTCACTGGTGACTCCACATACCGTACTTTGGAAAGTGACAGTAACAGTGTCATTGGTGGCTCCGCATTTATGTTATGGCAAGTGAAATGAATAGTGTCACTGGTGGCTTCTCATTTTGTATTATGGCAAGTTAGAATATATTATCAATGATGGCCCCACATATTGTATTATGGCAAGTGACAGGAATAGTAATTTTGGTGGCTCCACAAACTGCATTATGACAAATGACTGAATAGTGTCACTGGTGACTCCACATACTGTATTGTGGCAAATGACAGGAATACTGTCACTTTTGGCTTCACATATTATATTGCAGCAAGTGAAACAAATAGTGTTACTGTTGGCTGCACATATTATATTATGGCAAGTGACAGGAATAGTTTCACTGGGGGCCTAGATATTGTATGATGGGAAGTGACAGGAATAGCGTCACGATTGGCTTCTTATCTATTTCAGCAAGTGAACTAGCGTCACTGGCTGCTCCATATGTAATATTATGGCAACTGACGGGATTAGTGTCTCTGGTTGCTCAAAAAATTGTATTATGGCAGGTGAGAGGTTTAGTGTCAGTTGGTTGCTCTACGAAATGAATTCAGTAAGCAGTTATTCATGTTTTCTCTTAACTATAATGTTTTAAGGCAAGTGACGGGAACAGTGTCACTGGTGGTTCAATAATATTTCATTATGACATACGACAGGAATAGTGTCACATATAGCTCTACATATCACGTTGTGGTAAGTAACACGTATAGTGTCACGTTCTACCATAGCAAGCGACAGGAATAGCGTTATTAGTGACCTCACATAATATATCATGGCAAATGAGAGGAATAGTGTCACTGGTGGCTCTATACGTTGTATTATGGCAAGTGACAGGAATAGTGTCACTAGTGGCTCCACATATTGTATTGTGGCAAATGACAGTGTCACTGGAGGCTCTACATTTCGTATTATGGTAAGTGACAGGAATAACGTCGCTGGTGACTTCATGGCAAAGGACAGGAATAGTGCCACTGTTGTCTACACATATTGTTGTATGGCAAGTGACTGGAATAGTGTTGCTGGTGGTACCACATATTGTATTATGGTAAGTGACAGTTATAACGTCACTGATGGCTCTACATATTCACACATGAGGTAGTCAGGGCTACCAGTTTGAATCTAGATGTGAGAACTTTGCCCGAAATTTTTGCTGGTTTGTCATATTATTCTACAACAGAAGGATAAAAGTAATCTATGGTGTGACTGTACCTGTGTATCTATTTGCATATTTGCGTATGTATGCATATACTCATCTTTGTTGAATGGTCCATCTCATTATATATTCATTAAAGATGTGTATGCCAGAAAAAACTGGATCATTATACATTTTTACACATCAACAATATTTAATCAGGTATAATTTTTCTTGGATTAAGTCTTGATGACAATGAATTGTGGGGTTTAGGTTTTCACGAGTAACCTATGATATGTAGATATACCCTGGATTGTCAATACCTGATGTAAAGCATACTGTTAAAGTACAATCGTGAACACCCAATTTTGACAAATGTGAGTAGAGGGTGGACGCTCACACTTGTTAAACGAACGTGACCCGATTTATGAAGTCCTTGCTGTTGTACAATAGAGCGGAGCATGAAGACTTTACTCGTGTGATGGTTTTCAAAATATAAAGAATGGACAGAGGAAATATTTCCACGCAATACCTTAAGACATTAAGTCCTTTGATATTCTGTCATCCACATGAATGATAAGTCCAATAAATATCCTGTCATTTAGAAAATCTGATGAAGTCGCCGTAAGAGATTTTTCCTTAACTGAAATCTTATCACAAGAGAATACACTGGCTTTATTACAGGTGACGCTGCCGGACAACTTAGACACTCTCTACTGGTGCAAAATCTTCAAGATGCCTCCCATCAAAAGCAAGAACCAGGTTATCGGGGTAAGTAACACCGAAGTGGCTAGAAGAAGCCAGTGTCTTCAGAATCGTCTGTCACCATCTGATCAAGATTTAATCTTAACGTAATTTGAATATAGTGATACCGCATGTGATTTTTTTTTTCTAGCTCGCCTTGGAATAGAAGAATAACCATGTTACATTTTGATTAGACTAATTCATGTTAATATTTCAATCCGTGTGGCATACACTAGTATGCGCCAGTGATTCAGGAGGGTAACGAACAACACGTGCACCACATTGTTTTGTACGAGTGCAAGCTCCCGAAAAGTTCGCTACACTATGAAAAATGGCTGGATGTGAAGGGCCTTCAGTGTTATGGTTCCAATATGCCCCGCTCCTGGAACCACTGCAAGGACCCCATCATGGCCTGGGCTGTTGGATCAGTGGGTAAGTTTTAGATTGATCCTTTTTTGAACTAAGAAAGATACATAGAATGGTTATGAGAGACAGTGAATCTTTGATCAAAATGTCAAAGAGAAGCAACCAATTCCTGTGCACCAGTTTCAACCTCCTGCCTGTTCCTGGCCCCGAATTAGGTCCGCCTCTTCTCACTGTCCCCTTCTCTTCTGAAATATATATCCTGATTCATTATCTCCTTACGTCCAAGCCATGTCAGCACACCGTTTTCAGTTCTCTCAACCATGCTTTACTTACTACCACACCTCACTCTAACCCTATCATCCATTATTCGATGAACTCTCCTCACAACATATATTGTCCTAAAACATTTCATTGTTAACATATCCAGCCCCTTCCGTACATTCTTATCATTAGCCCCTACCTAGTGTCCATGCATCATCTTTGGGACTACTAGATCTTCAAAAAATGCCCATTTTCCCCACTATGATAACCTATCTTTCCACACATTCCATAAAGAACTCAGAACCTTCGCCCCCTCGCACGTCTTTGTATGATCTAGTATTTGCATAAAACTACGAGAAGAAATGAAACACAAGTCCCGTGTGCACTTGCGCTTATTACATATTTTAGGGAGACATAGAAATAATGAATAATATTTCAGTACAGTTAAAAAGAAT
>JAYMFT010204129.1:0-11622 GCA_038088735.1 Panulirus argus | reverse complement strand
CCACGACCCATACATACGTTGAATATTCTTACCAACCAATCAACAACACAGTCACCCCCTTTCTTAATAAATTCAACAGCAATACCATCCAGTCCCGCCACCTTGCCGGATTTCATCTTCCGCAAGGCTTTCACCACCTCTCTCTCCACCAAACCAGTCTCCCTGACTCTCTCACTTCGCACACCACCCCGACCAATGCACCCTACATCTGCCACTCTATCATCAAACATTAAACAACCCTTCAAAATACTTACTCCATCTCCTCCTCACTCCATCACTACCTGTTATCCCCTTTTCCCCTTGCCCCTTTTACGGATATTCCTATTTGTTCACTTGTCTTACGCACATAATTTACCTCCTTCCAAAACATCTTTTTATTCTCCCTAAAGTTTAACGATACTTTCTCACCCCAACTCTCATTTGCTCTCTTTTCCAACCTTTGCACCTTCTTGACCTCCTGCCGCTTTCTCTTTTACATCTCCCAGTCATTTGCACGCCTTCCTTGTAAATATCGTTCAAACGCCTCTTTTTTTCTCTTTCACTAACAACTTTACTTCTTCAACCCACCACTAACTACCCTTCCTAATCTGCCCACCTCCCACCTTTCCCATGCCACACGCATCTCTTGCATATGCTATCACTGCTTCCCTAAAAGCATCCCATTCCTCAGCCACTCCCCTCATTTCATTTCCTCTCACCTTTTGCCATTCCACACTCAATCTCTCCTGGTATTTCTTCACACAAGTCTCCTTTCGAAACTCACTTACTCTCACCACTCTCTTCTCCCCTACATTCTCTCTTCTTTTTTGAAAACCTCTACAAATCTTCACTTTCCTCTCCACAAGATAGTGATCAGACATCCCGTCACCTGCCCCTCTCAGTACATTTACATCCAAAAGTCTCTCTTTCACACGCCTAAAAATTGCTACATGATCCAATATTGCCCGTTGACCATCTCTTCTACTCACATACGTATACTTGTGAATACCTCTCTTTTTAATCCAGGTATTCCCAATTACTAGTCCTTTTCAGCACATATATCCACGAGCTCTTCACCGTTTCCATTCACAACAATGAATACCCCATGTGCACCAATTATACCCTCAACTTCCACGTTACCCACCTTATTTAAATCACCTATCACTAATACCCGGTCTCGTGCACCAAAACTGCTGACACACTCACTCAACTGCTCCCAAAATACTTGCCTTTCAAGATCTTTCTTCTCATGACCTGGTGCATAAGCACCGGTGATCACCCATCTCTCACCATCCACTTTCAGTGGGAGAATATTTTCATATGCGTACTGATTGTTGAAGACCAATGCATATATAATATTCACTGACTCTTTTTTTATTTTCTTATCACACTTTTATTCATCAGATAAAGTGTGAATTAAATGCCCTATATTCATTCTCACTTTATTCTTGAAATACTTGAAACGTTTCGGCATACGAACACCGTCCATCTTAAGGGAAAATGATTCGAAATGATACAGCACAATACATAAAGAACAGAACAGAAACGGATAGCAGCCTGAAGTGTTATGGATAAGAAAGGTGACTTCGGTAATATCTTGATCTGAGGACTACGTTCCTCGAAGTTCATGTGTGGTAGTGTGGGCGGCAGAGAGTCAAACTCAGTGGGCCATCGGGTGGGAAATGGGAGGGTGAGGGAGAGTACTTAGATCTCTGTATTTGGGGGAGTCACGAGGAGGTAGAGAGTGGGGTCATCTGTAGTGCAGTTGGGAATAATCGTAGGGCTCCAGTTAGTCCCGTACTTTCATGATTTATGACGGGGTAACATTCTCTTATGTACATGGCTTCTGTAGTCTTGCAGGGTCGTGGTAATGTTTCAGTATTATCGTGTTTTCAGTAAGATGCTGACGAGTGAGATTTATGCTATGTTGCTGTTGCATATGTAGTTTAGGGCCTCCGTGTTGAGGATGAACTGTTAAGCGTCGACTTAGTCATGTAGAAGTCATATCGATGTAGTCTACTTTGTTTTGAAGTTTACAATCATCATCACCTGGGCAGGAGTACTTTGTAAACTACACTCTTAGACTGCAGTAGGTTTGTGCTATGTGTGAGTTTTTTTCTCATTATGTAGTCACTGGTTTCCTTGTTCTTGTAGTAAATGATGATATTGAGACCATCTTCAAGGAGTTGCAGGTAACGCTTCTAACTGTTGCCTCCTTCTTGATCCGTTCGTCCGTCCAGCAGGCAGGAGGCATCTGGTTTTTATAGAAAACTTTGTGAATAGCACGACGTTGTAGCTAGGTGTGATTAGTTAGTCGAGTTTAGAGGAACTCACTTGTCTCTTCATCAATGGTTTTATAAGCAAAAACAGTGTTAACTAAAATAAAATTGACTGGTTATCTCTTAGCGGAAGGGATCCCACGATGAACAGTTCTTGTAAGCAAGACTAAGAAAGGCTCTAATAATTCTTAATCTATACATCTGGGGGCACTCCCTTTTAGGATTCAGACACGTACCTAAATCAGTAGACTTACGTTTAACACTGGTTTGGTATCCCCTATTACAAGCTCGGATGTCTATATCAAAAAGGGGATCCTGTTGTCCACACCTAATTCATAAATGATTCTCAAGACAGATCTTTCTTTCATAGCCATGTAAAGTTTCTGAAGGTGCTGCTCGTCCTTAAGAAGACATGAATGTCACAAAAGTATCGGCATTACGTAGTCGGACGGATGATGCTGTCTTGCAGAACTTGGTGTTCTACATAACACATGAGGAAGTCAGAAAAAGTTGGGCCCAAAAGAGAGCCCATGGCAACTCTTTGTACCTGATATACAAGATGTACGTGTCAGAAGTGGAGGTGGAGGTAACAAGGAGAAGGGGAAGATCAAAATGAAAGTGGAAGGATGGAGTGGAAAAGGTTTTGAGTGCTTGGGGCCTAAACGTGCAGGGACATATGAGGTGTGCACAAGATGTGGTGAACTGGAGCGATGTGGTATACAGGGGGTGACGTGCTGTCGTTATGAAACGGCCGGGGTACACCATGAAGAGATCTGTGGTGCCTGGTTGTGGATAGGGGACTGTGGTTTCGGTGCATTACACATGGTAATTAGAGAATATGGCAATTTCTTTCTGTTCCAGTTTTACTCCGCTAACGCAGGAAGAGGCGAACAAGTATGAAAGAAAGAAGGGATATAGACCGAAAGATCGATCGATAGATAGAGAGATAGATAATCATCTATTTTAACAATAAAGGAAGAGACTTCTAAACTCGCTGGGTTTCATCTCTTCATCTTTCCTTACAGCCATAATGCTTATTTTTAGTATTACTTCGTTATTACATTCATCCAGAGGTCGTATACTGTAACACGACTTCTTTACATCTTTTCTAACAAGTTTCTTGCTTAATATCTTGCTGATATCTTCCTCTGGTCTCTGGTTAGTTGATCACAATCGATATCATCAAATTGCTTCAGAAGCTTGAAGGTTTTGATCAAGTTGCCCCTTACTCTTCTATCCTGCATGGTCGTCGAGTTTCTAGTATCTAATTTCTCACTGTAACTCAATTTTCTTAATTCTAGTATTCTTTACTTGCTTTTTTTTTGTGCTTTTCAGTGCGGTGGCTAAATCTCTAGAACCATTTTGTACATTTGATCTAACATATGGTGTGTATCGTCCACTGAACATTTCTTTGTCTATGTTCTCAAACTTCTTTTCTAATATTTGCTCGCAGACAGTTTGTGTCCTTCACGATTTCCCTGAAGAGGAACTCCAGCGACAAGTTAGGCACAACTGTGACTCCTAAGTCCCTACCACACAGAGATTCCCACTGTTTTATCCTTGTTAGAAGATTTTTGTATCGAGAATTTCTTGTATTACTTCGCATTTACCTGGGATGAATTCCATGAACATGTATCACACCAACTTTAGATTTCGTCTACCTTCCCACCTCGTTTCCAGAAGGCTTCTGTGGTATGCGTCCCTTGTTTCTTCCAACTAAGGCATTTTTCTATCCAACGAAGAAGCCTCTCCGTTATGCCTGTCTGGAGAACCATTTTTTTTATTATCTTCCATTTCAGTACAGTGTCAGATGTACCGCCCTAGGAACACACAACACATCCTTCCGTCTTAAGCGGAGCTCACTCTCTAAGAGATCTAAGAGATTTACCCATAACCTGAACTTGTGTTTCTCCCTTGCAAATAGTCATCCTGCTGCTTTCTAGTAATCTATCAAAGTCCTTTACACACACCACAATCACCAGAGAGACCAGACAGCATGTGCAGCGCAATTTCTCGATCTCCTTTCTTAAAGACGGACACGACATTTGCCCGTAGGCACTACAATATCCTGCAGGGACGCAATGAACAATACTCATTTCAGCATCTCGAGTTTATCTGCACATTTCAATACATATGGAGGAACTTCGTTAGGGCCATGAGTCTTGTATGGGTCATGGCCGTTAAGAAAAGCAATTGTAACTATTATAGTAAACAGTGATTTACAAGACCTCTTCCCAACTCAATCTCGCTTTTGTTGGGTCTGTTTTGTTTTCCATAATAGAATTACTTTTAAGCTTTATGTTTTGCTCTTTGCGTTACTGTACATCGTTCTCCATAAGTCATCACTCTGAATCCATTAGCCTAGATAGCTGTTCTTTAACTGCCAATGTACTCCTTGAGAATGCAAAGAAAAGTTTTGGATTTCATCTTTCTTTACAACTTTCTCTTAATCTTTTTTCTGCTCTTCCTTTCTAATCTTGCCGTTCTCATTTGTTACTCTCATGTGCCTGTCAAATGCTGATCGGCTGTTGTGCCACAAGTATCTCCTTCAAAGAACATCTTTAAGCTTTTTTCTATATGACTCCTTTTACTGGACCATATTTCTAGCTTTTCTAACTTTCTCTATTTGAAGTTAAAGTTATTCCTGTTCTAATTCGTTCATTACAAATGTCACGAAACCTTCTATATAGTGATTTGTCTCTTGGCTATGCAACTCCATCTCCTAATCTGTTTCTTCGAAAAATATTGTTTTGCTGCGTATATCTTTCACGATTACATCTCTTCTTTGAGTCTGGTTTCCTACCTGCTTTTTATGTCATTTTAGCTGTGGAACACTATTTCCCATTCTGTGTTTGCTAAGAAATTGTTCAAATCTATGTAGTTCGTACTATTACATATCCAATTTTATTCTGGTATCCTCTCTAATCTCTTTTATATCCTCAATAAACATAAAATCAAATTCAAGTATTACACGACCGCTTTTTCCAAGAGATTCATGTTATCTGATTTTTTTTCATTTCCAATACCACTATAAACAAGAATAAAATCTAGTAATGATAGTGTATTAGCCCATCTAATTCTGGTATGATCAGTGACATACTTAACCCCTTTCATTCTAGTATGATCCGTGATATACTTACTTCCTCTGATTCTGATAGGATCCGTGACATCATACTGATAAAAAAATTATACCACATACGCCCTATGAACATGTGCTTCCAACACTCCATGAGAATGTCGCCATCTCTGAGACGTGGGTGCCTCGTTGCTGTTCTTGTCCATTCAAATTCTCTGGAAGATATGCTCACTACCAACATCGTGTAAATCTTTCCTATTTCTCTTCTACATTATGTGCTTTTGGAATACACTATCTATGAATATACCCTGAAAGTTAATGTTATCCCCTTATTAACACTGCCATTTCTCCTCCTCCTTTGTCTTCTCCTTTCTTCCCTGTTACCATGTATTCCTCTGGACGGGTCAGGTCAGATCCTTTGTCTCTAGAAAGTTTTGTTTACTATAATTCCGTCCTTGACTCCATCTCTTTCCCTTTCCTACCAGTCGAGTCGCTTTCGTATTTTCTGTCTGACATTTACATCACTTATCCCTAACCTCTGAGGCCTTCCAAGGGCTGCTCTTCACTCTAGACTCTTCATATCTTCCGTATTTTGTATTGTGATTACATATTACATTACAAATCAAGCATCACTTGTTCTTCCACTAGTCTATACCTTCTAGTGAATCCATACCTCTAATGAATTCCTCGTTGCTAACATATTTCTTAGCCTACTTAAGTCCCACCTGCCTACTGAGGCCCATATTGAGGTTAATAATTACTGGTCATTCTCTAATGTCTCAATAGCATCTAATGTCGGTTCGCTCTGCATTGCGTACCTCTATAACCTCCAGTGATCTTTGATCAGTATTTCCTCTGTCTCGACCCTTTTCCCTGACTGTAGTATGGTTTACTCCAGTTCAAAACTCATCAGTGACTTACTTCTATCTCCTACATTTTCGAAATTTCTTTTGGTACAACTTACCTTATGGTTAAGTGTTAGAGCTCTGAATTGTCAGCCTCCGTATCTGATTTTTCTAATATTATTTCCATATCCCCACAAGTACCATTCTTCGATACTACGCACATATTCAGACTATCCGTCGAACAGATCACATTACTTCCCTCGTTGTTCTGTCTCCATCGGTAAAAATTGCCCTCTCGATAATTTCAGTAAGTAGTTTACCGTGTTTCTTTGTTTCATTGTTTCTGACTCTTTATTTCTCTGTACCAGTCATGACTCTGTTTCTGGTTCAGCACAGAATCTCCCTCTCTTCCGTGTCCTCTTTTTTCAACAGTCTCTGCACTCTCTCTTCGGGGCGTAGTCTTTTGTTGGTCTGTCTCAGGGGCAGCCAGAGACGACACTCTTGCCTTTCTCTGACACTTCCCTCAAGATGTCATTTCTCTCTTTTGGCTGGATAGCTTCTGAATTCCAAGAATTGATCTGATTCCATTATCACGTTCTTTGACAAATCCTTCCGATTCCTCATCTTCTTCATCCGTATGATGACACTTCTCATGCTCTTTGATTTGATTCCTCACTGTCTTGGCTCCCCCTCCATGTGCTGTGTGTGACCCCTGACTCTGTCTCTGACAACAACTTTTACAACATTCACTTTTCCCTTTGATCCATCCTTTAATTTTCCTCTCATCTTTACACCTTCAAAAGCGTCAAAATCCCCAACACCAGACATCCTCTTGGTACACTATCCTTGCCTGGCTCTGGGTTTACACTATCCTTTCCTGGCTCTAGGTTTACACTATCCTTGCCTGGCTCTAGGTTTACACTACCCTCTCCTGGCTCTAGGTTTACACCATTCTCGCCTGGTCTGGGTTTACACTATCCTCGCCTGGCTCCGAGTTTACGCTATGATCGCTTGGCTCTTGGTTTACACTATCCTCGCCTGGCTCTGGGTTTACACTCTCCTCGTCTGGCTTTGGGCTTACACTATCCTTGCCTGGGCCAGAGTTTTCACCACCCTCGCCTGGCTCTTGGTTTACACTATCCTCGCCTGGCTTTGGGTTTACAATTTACCCTTAGTTTTCAGCTTGAGTTTAGAATTCACGAGGAACACCACACAAAATAGCAGTTAATCCTGTTCATTTACTTAAGCTTCTAAATGTCCCCAGCCGAGCTCATGTGCCGAGAATAAAGAATTTAATCAGAAAAGTTTTGAAATGGAGTCAAGCACCCTTGTTCACACTTGACAGAGCTGCCTTGCAGTAATAAAGAATTATCATTTTTACTTACTTTACTCTTTTGTATGAGGTTACGTTGTGTGTGTGTGTGTGTGTGTGTGTGTGTGTGTGTGTGTGTGTGTGTAACGACATATTCGTAATTACCATTTTGTCCCTTATGGGACGGGATATTTAAACTCGTGCGGCCCCATCTCTCGAATATTTTCCACTCTTGTTCAACCTTTTAAACTTCTCCATGCTGTCCGAATTTACCACATTCTCGTTCAGCCTATGTTATGTCCTCTGGTTGTCCTATCTGTTTCTCTTTCGGTGAACAATTCGTTGCCTGTTTCTTCATTCTTGTTTGAAAATATTAAGGCAGTGACCATTTCGCCCCTCACTCTTCTCCCTTCCATGGGGGACAAATTCAAAGCTTCTAGACTTTCCCTGTGACTATGCTTTCTTAATTCTGTTACGATCTTTGCTACCCTTCTCTGGACCTTTTCTGTTAGTTCATTGTGCTCCTTTCGGTATGATGACCAAACTTGAGTAGCATATCCTAGTTTTGTCCTTTTTTAGGATGTGACCAGCATGCCGAATACATCCTTATCCACATACATGAAAACTTTTCTAATGTTTGCCAGCAGACACTGTCTCCTTTTCTGTTCTCCTAATGTAGGGCTTTAGCGACAGGTCAAGGAAGATGTCAACGCCCAAGTGGCTCTTACACACAGATTCCTGCAGCTTGTTTTCTACCAGATGATATTCATATTGATGCCTCCTCTCATTGCCTCACCCTCATTACCTTACTTACATTTACTCGGGATAGATTTCATCCTCCATTTATCATACTAACTTTGAAGTCTGTCCAGGTGCCTTTGTAAGCTGCAGCAGTCCTCTTCGTTTTTCACTTCCATTCGACCCTCTCATCATCTACGGACAGATTCAGGTAAGAGTCCATACCTTCTGGCAAGTCCTTCACAAGATCAGGAAAAGTACTAGTCCCAGAATAGAACCCTGCGGTACTCCGTTGGTGACCTCCATCAATTTCGAGAAGAATTCTTTGACATACGTCTCTTTTTCTCTTTCTAACAGAATAGCCTTCTGTCCATCGGCGGGGTCTCTTCCTCGTTCCTGTCTGGTGACCCAGCTTCTCAGTCGGCCTCCCATGTTGTATAGATTCCAGTGCTCTCTAGCTGTCCGGTTACAAACAATCTACTGACTCTCCTCTTCGTCTACAACAGAGCTCACTATTTCATAAAAAGCCAGAACTCTCGGTATATATTACATCCTTTCACTCTGATGACATTTCCGAAGAAGGTCATCCATTTGCTTTCTGATCATCTGTTCCAATACCTTCCAGATAACATTCGTCAGGGAGAGTGGCCTGCAGATAACACCTTTTCCCAGTCCACTTTGCCTTGCTCCAGGGTCATCTTGGACAATATTCTAATTGATTTATCAGGTGTAGCTTTACACGTCATCAGCATAGTACCTATGGTGAGATTTCATCAAGATCATAGGTCAAAACCATTTAACAGCGTTACGTTAATATCTGTTCTCGTTTGCCAGGTGCTCTCTGAAATCTCTTCCCCATTCCACCTCATTGGTCTTGGGGCAATAGTATCGTCCACTGTGGAAACACTGTTGAATTTGTCATTCAGTTCCTCATACATCATCCTCTACAGATCTCCCTGAATCCCTTAGCCTGTTTGGCTGCTATCTATCTGACAATTTATTCTTGATTGATTCACTGAAGAGTTTTGGATATTCTTCCGCCTTTTTCACAACATTTTTTTCAAAGTTTCTTTGTTCCTCCTTTCTTATCTTGCTATACTTGTTCCTTGCTCTCTTATGTGTGTGTGTGTGTGTGTGTGCGCGCGCACGCTGTTGAACAGTACGCACCTCTGAGGTGAACATTTAGAGTGGCTGTTTTACCGCACATGACAGCTTAAGTACTTATTCTAAGGTCGCTTTCTCCTCCATCTCACGGTTTAGATACCCCATTTGAGCGCTTCCCTGACCTAGTCAACAGCTTTTACAACTGACAACCTTGCCGGACTTGGCCCATCGCTTACCATAGCTCTCTCTCTCTCTCTCTCCTTCTTGTGTTAGGGGTTTCATACTCCTAATAACAAATCCATTAACCTTAGCGTCAAAATGTTCAGTAATGTATCTGACAGCATCTAGACTTAATTTGACTTACTGACTCCATTTGACATCTTCCCTCCTTGACCTGACAACTGGCCTCCTCCATCTGGCCGTTTTCTCCATCACCTGACAGCTTCCTTCCCTCTCCTTCACTCCTTGAGCACGATGGGTAACCCTTGAGCCAACAGTACGACCCTTCGGTATGACTGTTCGGTTTCTGACCCTTACCGAAGGGCCGTGCCGACGGGCTCAAGGGTCGCCCCGTCGTGCTCAAGGGTTTAGTTTAACCCTGAGCACCATTTCTGCCACGCGGTGTGCACTGCTGTTGTAATCGCCCGCGCGAAATGTAAAACGCTCTCCGGTGTTAATTGCCGGCGACGCACCACGAACTGTCGTTTTATGCAAATTACGTTGCTGAATTGTTTTCTAGACCCGAATGCTTCTCGTACAGCCCCTGTAGATTTTACACCTTTATTGGGATTTTATTTTCCCCGCTACTTCAACATGTTTGACGACAGATTCCTTTACGATATATATATTTCCAGCAATGTATGGTAAGCTACTATACTTGTAGTTATTTCGAAGTCTGTGTCGTCACGTAGAATACAAATATGTATCTTTTATCACTGTGAAATACAGATTAGTAATGTATAGTTTTGCTACATACAAATCGGCATCGAACGATCCTGCAGAACACAAATGAATATCGTATACTCCTGTAGATCGAAGATTTGTTCGTATGTTCTTGTGGAATATAAATCAGTATTGTGAATTCCTATGGAATACAATCCATCACTCAGTCTGCTTATGAAAACTGTGGTTTTAAATCTGCATATAAAGATAAAACACTTTTCATAGAGAAACAGCAGCAACAGACAGTAGAAGGCCGAACTGTAATAAGATGATATCTCAAAACATTTAGCAATTTGTTTCATATTTGGAGGCATTACTAATTTAGTCATTCATTGAGCCAGAAGTTGTTTGGTGACCATTTACAGGTCTTGCAGTTACTGGAATCTTTGAAGATTTCGGGTCTTATAAACCATTCCTTTTCTTCTTCTTAACATCTAGTAATAGGTGAGTGTAGATGACAGGTGCATCAAGGGTACTCAAAAGCCTTATTCGTAAAATCCATCTCGAGTCAGTGGGAAAATAGTCATCAATAGCATTTGGTCGTGACTATGCCTTAAATTCGGCACAAAATGCTACCTCCTCCTCACTGTTGCTAAGATATTCCTGGAAACTTCGTAAATCAGTCTTTGAGAAACCATTAAATCCATATTTGGAACTTCCTTTGAATGCATCTTTACAACTTCCCTTCAAATTGCCTCTGGACCTTCCCCTAAATCTACCATTGGAAACTTTATTACTTCTACCCATAGAACATACCTTAAATCCATCTTTGGAACTTCCATAAACTTATCTTTATTCCACTACAAATCCTCTCCTCTCTTTTCTTTAGCGCCTTAACGCTTCATCAAGCCAGTTTTGAAAATCTCTGAAATCTACTTGGAAAACCCTCATGGCAGACGTGTGGAAACTTCTTCAAAGTCAGCCCTGCAAACCTCTTAACTCTACCCCTTAGAACCATCATGAGTCCAACACTGGGACACCAGTGAAATATCTTTCAGTGTCTCCTATATAAACGGGCACACATTTTTGGGATGCCTGGCTTGGCGAGGCAGTGCCAGGAGCAAACGACTGAGCCTCCGGAGAAAAACCTCCCATGACTATCTCTTCTGTTCCTGCTCTCAGAAAGTTATAATACAGAAAGGGAAGATTTCTAATTCCCTAACCCTGCTCGCCATAGTCACCTTCTCTGGCCCTCAGGAGATACGTGGGTCGCGTTCTTTCTCCTTGCACCTGCTTCTGAAACACTTGCGGTCTTGGATCCAACCATCTCTCTGACTGGGCACTGTCTGTTTACTTCCTCGCCCTACCTTCATCTCTCTGAGACCCAGCTCTTCCAGGCTGCCTCTA